>QTSX02001691.1:0-97605 GCA_014839935.2 Entomophthora muscae | reverse complement strand
ATATGGGGAGTAGCAGGAAGTGTAGTAGATTATAATTGCAAAAAAATATTATGTAGAATTTTTTATTGGGGATTAAATATTCAAAACATAGTAAAGTGTCAAGTTCAGCACTGTCAATCAGCTGAAAACCCCTATTCTCACTTTCAATTAAAAAAAGTTGAATTCTCACTGTTGAGTTTCCCAGAGTCAAGCAGAAAAATTAAAATTACTATGTTTTTCACATATAAAACTTGCTTAATTTAAAAACAGGGCTGGAAGTTAACCCAAAAGTAAGGCAGTTTCATATGCCCAAGAAATTAAAAAAAACATAAATTTACAAATTAAATGATTAGTAATATGTTTATTAGTGATAATAGTGTGCAGGGAGGAGCTGGGCGGGTTTTATTTACCATATTGTTGGTTAAAAACGTTAATAAGCTCTCTGTACTAGTCCCCCAGTTAAAGTGTCAAGTGGATGGGTGTCAAGTGGCACTCATAGTGTGTCACTTATTAATTTAGCCTTAATTCTAAGTCTTTGATTAGTTAAATTCAAAACTGATTGTGTGGAAAGTGGATAGTGTCAGACAGAGAGTGAGTCAAGTTTCTGTTTTTTATAAATTACATATGAAATCTATTAATAAATTGGGCTTAATTTATGTGGCACCACTTAATCTACAAATCCAGAAATGGCATAATGTAAAACAAGTGGGGTATTTGATTGATATATATACCACTAAATCCAGTATAGTGGTGCTTGGGAGCTTAATCAATAGCCATGGATACTAATAATGAAAATATAATAGTAAATAATAAAATTTATATAAGTACATATGTGTTTTATTAATAGAATTAAGATTTGGCTTAAAAAGTGTCAAACTGGCCATTTTTTTAAAATGTCAAACACAAGTTATTCTCATTTTTATTAGTAAATTTACTCATAGATTATCCCTTAAATTGGTCTTTGAGCTAACCAATTTATTAAACGGAGTCAAATTTGGGTGTTTTTAATCTCAAATTTTGGTTTTGACCCCCTAAATTACTAGTAAAAATTAGCTTAAAATTGGTTAAGCCAAAAATGCTAATAGATTTGCATGTGTGGCAGTCAACTCCCTGGTACTTGACACTTTGTCAAGTACCAGGGAGTTGACTTCACCACAATTGCCCTTTGAGAAGAAATAAGAAGAATTAATTATAATAAAATCATCTTTTAATCTGCAAGCACTTCTGCGTGATCAGGAGCCATCCTTTGACAATAAACATGTTTCCATTAATCCTAGCTCTTATGATACAATACCAATCATATCCTCACATATGACTGTATTCAAGTGAATGCCCTGTGCCCTACATTACTACAGAATTGTGTTGCTGTATTGCAAAAAGCGCAACATTGACTAACTTCAATTAAATCTAAAAATTATTAGTTCAATAGTGTAATGGTGGAGTCTCTGCAAAATTCTAAAAAATCACAAAATGGGTAATAAGATACTAATTCATCAAAGAATTGAAAATTAACAAAATTACAAAGTTAAATTTTCAGACAGAAATCTCCAAGCAGAGGCAGGGGAAAAATAAAGCCAAAGAAAACTAGAGAAGAGCCAAAGAATAAAATTGAATGATAAATGGTGACTGGATCTTGTAAATACACAACCTCGCAAATTGGTTTCATAATTTCTTCAATTTGAAAATTAGGGGTGTCTAAAATCAGTGTAGAGGCCGCAAAAACTGCAAAATTGAAGCCATAAACTGCAAGATACCACACAGGCACATATGCAAGAAGGAACACCATCTTTGGGGATAATGATATGAAAACTTTAAAGCTTGATATTGGTTTTAGGGCTATGGCGTTTATTGAACTACTAAAGTAGTTCTAAGAAATTTTAAGCTAATATGGGGATCAGGATTTGGTTATGATGTGGCAGGCCTCAACTTTTTTTCACCAAGCCTCCATAAGTTACTAAAATTTTATGATGTCACAGATCAATTTTGGCGCTTAAAAGCACCAAATTACATGTTTTTGGGGTTTCAAGATTTTTTGACTCATTTGACAAAATCAGAAAAACCTGTACATGCTTTGCCACAGCCCATTTACTGAAAATGACTTGGTTTAGATCAGCCAGACTCTTCATGGGTTTTTTGGGGATAGCTGCTTGGGTGCTTTCTTCTGGGGGTGGGCAATTCCAGTTAATATGGCATTATCAGTGACAGCAGGGTACTCCCTGTGATGATACTAGATGCATTCAAAGAATATGAGATATAGGTACAGGGTGTTGTGAAGAGAAATATAGGTATAGATATGTAAGGTCTGAAGGATTGGGGCAAATTATTAAACTAAAGCCTTTAAACCAAGAATGTTTATATTTGTCAAATATAGAAAGGTAGGCAAGGTTTGCAATAGTAACTGAACTAAGGCTCCTAAGAGTTTATATGAAGTAAAATAAGGACTAAGACAATTTATCAATCTTAAGAAATTTAAATAGAGACCAGTCTTAATGACTGACAATTTGGTTAAAAAGTCAATTTCTAAGTCTGGAAAATGGTTTGCACTAGCAAGGGGATTGAAGCTATCAACAATTAAATTATGGGTGCTACTATAAAAGCTGCCTAACTGGTGAAGGATAAAATCAAAAGGAATCATGGACCAAGATTGAGCTAAGATTAAAAATTGGAAGAGAAAACACAAGCCACAAAACCTAAAAAGTACCTTTTTGGGGTGCAAGTCAAACAATCTCAACTTAAGTTGAGACTGAGTAAAACTCAGGTTTTTATTCAAGTCTGGGTTTTGAGGTAAAAGTAAAGGGTATGGAGACTAACCAAGGATATTTAGTTGGATTTAAGGAATGAAGACCAATCACAAGCACATTTTTACAGTTGTCTTAACTTAAAATGGTTAAAACAAAGGTAAAGGGAAGAACAGGGAAGTTGGTGATTAATTGTTTGCTTAAACCAAGAAAGCGGAGGCATAAGAACAGGAAAACTTGGTCCAAGGCTGCTGGCGTAAGCAGGAAGGGAAGCAGAGCAAAAGTGAAAAGTAATTAAACTTGGACTGGTTTAAACTAACCCAGCGCATAGATACCAGGTTTGAAACTTGTTTGCAAAGGGAAGGTAAGTTCAAAATTGAAGCTAACCGTTAATCTTTAGGTTAACTTGACCCAGAAAGTAAGGAAAATGAAGAGGGGTGCATGGGGAATTAAAAAAATCTTGTAATTCTTAATTAATGATATTGAAAAAAACCAATTGTAGTAAAGTGGATACTAGAAGCAGGAATAAAATAAAAGGAGAATCCTGACAAGATATGCCACCATTGTTGGGGCTGAGATTTACACCTTGCCTTTCACTGTATCTCATGGCACACAGGGAGCGCTCAGTGAGCCTCCTTGTGTTGGATCCAGCATCATTCCTCCTATTTTGAATTCTGATATATGTAGCCATACTTCTCTATATGGAGCGGATCTGATTCCAGCTAAGGTCCTTTGATAACCTATTTGAAATGTAACCCCTATTTTGATCATGACAAGGTGCTATCCCACTGGTAATCCAATGACAATTTGCCATGGTATAAGGGTTTTCATTATTCTCCAATAAACAGTATCATATTTGAAATTAATTTCCCAGCCCTCCTCTCAAATAGTTGTCTTTCCCAACAAAAATGATAAACTATAATTATTTCAGTTGCAATACCATAGTGATTGATAATGGCTCCTGTAAAGCTTGCATAATCAAAGTACCTAAAGTCAATGATCAATATAGCAAGCAGGATGAGATACAGGAAGAAGGGGAGATTGTGAGAAATGTGGGGCAGGTTGATAGAAAATACAACCTTGC
Organism: Entomophthora muscae; assembly: GCA_014839935.2. Taxonomy (NCBI): domain Eukaryota; kingdom Fungi; phylum Entomophthoromycota; class Entomophthoromycetes; order Entomophthorales; family Entomophthoraceae; genus Entomophthora; species Entomophthora muscae. Next base: position 93,804 of record QTSX02001691.1, on the reverse strand, counting down.
TCTCAACCATAAAATCATGGTTTCAGCAACAACCAAATGGTTGCCACTTACAATTCCTGGGAGTTCAAAGGGGGGAAGGAATCAACTGAACACTGTAAAGCAACAAATAAAACCAAATGACCAAAATTTATAACAAATTACAAGCTTTATTATATTAGGGAACAATGAAGCAAGGTATTTTACAACTCTTTCATTTAAATGGAGAGGATGGAATTTGGGTAGGGGGTTGAATGTCAACCCCAATTGACCAATGATATGAGGGAATACAAATACATTTCTTGAAGCAGGAAAATCTGGACAAATTTAAATGGACAGAATCAAAGAAACAACCAACTCAACTAAAATTGAGGAAGCTGTCTTGGATGCAGTTGCCACTGCTCCTGGCCGCTCTTGCACATGATGTTTAACCAGAGGTGTCTCTTAGGTATGTTAAGTGTAGTCATCTTCAAACTAATTCTTCAATTAATAGTGTGAGGACCCTTCTTGGGTTTTTTCAGTAAATCTTTGGATAAATACCCAGGCAAAATTTGGCAGATATCCCCAAGAATTTGGTGAAGATTGAAGTAGTGGCCTAAGGGCAAGCTTTAACTTTACATAATAGTTTATTGGTTGAGAAAAAATCCCAATCAAATCCAGATGGCTTGGCCTGTTTCAAGTTGTGCCTTGTTACTTTACATAGTGAATGTAAATTTTCAAGGGGTCCCACTAGCCCTGCACAGGGATATATTCCCTAGGGTCACAAAAAAGGCAGGCTGCATCCAGGCACAACCTCTAAGCAACCTGGAGGACCTTGCCCAAACTGCAGATGAGCATTTGTGCTGGTCTTTACAGCAAAAACTTCCCCTCCTTCTTTGGAGTCCCCTCTAAATACAGAGGAGACATTAATCTAGTTGGATTTTCTACTCTCTTGGTGCTGTCTTTCCTTAAAGAAATTGGCAGGAAACGGGAAAACACAGCCCATACTTTAATGGGTTTGCCTGGCTTGCAGCCTGGGTAAAATGGTTATAAGATCATTCCAGCTGTGATGTCAAACGTAATTAGCAATGGAAATTTTGTGCCTGGATCCTCAGACTGCACCTAGCCAACCAGGATGCTGTCCCCTGCACCCAGGCATTTTGTTCCTATTTCTTGGGCCAGGCTATGGTTAGATTAGGTTTATGCGACAGAAATGGTTGGATAGTAAGAAGCAGTCTCTGTGTGGTGGGGAATCACCACCCAAATCCACATGGAGTTGATGATTAACCACCAAAAAAGCTTCAAATACTGTTTGGTAAAATTTCCAAAAGATACACTAGGATTAAGCAAAATGATTAACCCTAACCAAAAAAGTCCTAGATAAATTTCCTGGGAGAAAATCAGGGTGTCTTATGCATAGAATTATGGACATTGAAATGGTGCAAGTGTCTTGGCTTTGGATACAGAAGGGGAAATTCCAAGATTTGATGGCATTGGATTAACATTGGGAGAAGACAACAACAAAGTGCTGACAGCAGGACCCCATATTCTGGTAATAATTTGATGAGAATCAAATTATAAGGGATATAGCACAGAAGGCCAACTACAGAATGCATGATAAAATAAAGCTAGACCAGGAGAATATTGTTTTTATTGAGTAAAAATTTTAGGGAGGACTCAACTCTTAAGAGTTGAACAGTGAAAATTTTCCCATATATATCAAAATTTGGCTAAGCAATACCACCTGGATCCTTGGCTCCTATTCCTTCTGCATTGTCAAATGAGTACCTATTCCAGTTTACAAAGAACCCTTTGTGTGACCAACTTCTGACAACTTTGCTGATAAATAAGGTTGTATTGAGTGATTCTCAAATTACGTTGATTTATCAGTGTCAGCTTGCAAGGAGTAATCAAATCCAAATGGCAAACTGGAGCAGCAGTAACCCATCTTCAATCAACTGTTTGATTTAAATCTGTCAAATTAGTCAATTTAGTTAATGGCTTTTTGAGCTTTCTGACTTGGGCAAATTATTCCTGGCATTATGGAATCTACCTTTACAGCTGAGACATCTAACTTGTTCCCTCTTGATGCTTCCAAAACCCCCTCCTAAAAATGACCCTGATACCATCATCCCTCTCATGCATATACTGAAAGCAAGGGCTGCCAGGTCCCTTGCTTACAAATTTAACTTATTAAATAAAGCTCCTTTTTTACAAATTTACTTTGTATTTTATGGTATTTTATTAACACAGACTATTTTCCTGACTTCTGTTGCTCTCCTTCTCCTGCCTTCCTTTGGTCTGCCTGCTCTGCTGCCTGCCTGTGTTTTTTGTTGGGATCCAATCCAATAATATTCAACCCCTGTTCAAATACTCCAAAAGTAGGAAACCCCCTGGCTTTGTCCTCTGAAAACTCTAATTCAACAAACCCACATGTTGCAACCAAGATTACATCCTCACCCACTAACATATCTCACAATACACAGGGGGCACTTGATGAACCAACCCATGACATGTCTAAAGGCATGGATCAATCTAATGGTGCTGTTAATTTGCGGGCACTATCTCCTAATTAGGAAATTTGTCAATTTGACACACTGATCCCTGCACAAGTTATTCCACAGCCCAAACCTTATCTCAAACCTGCCACTGTGCCACCCCCTGTGGACTTGTGGCTTTTCTATATGGTATATTAATTGATATTTCTCAATAAACTACATCTTATTCTTTTCCTTTCTATTAGACTTTTATCTTCCTCAATCAAATACTGAACTATCATTGATTCAGTTGCAACAGTGGTAGCAGAAGTAGGTTGATAATCTATCTATAAGAAATTCCCCTAAAAAGGGCAGAGTACGGGCGGTATGGCTACTCCACACCAGGAAACATCCTCCCTATTCCTGATGTGGACATCCCCAAGTGGTACATTATATATCATGATAAGTTGGTACTCACCTGCGTCTATAAGCACTTCCACCTGGGGCAACATGACGCCAGCGTCACCCTGCTGCAGCCCAGAACTATCTCAATGTATGCTTAATTTACAACTGGAGTCCTTTGCAGGTGGTGTGTAGGGAGCTAACATTGTCATTTGGCTCCACTCCATGGAAACCTGCCTCTGTATTTACCAAGTACCAGAACCCATGTGGGTTGCCACTTTATCTGAGCGCCTCACGGGGCCTGCCGCAGTATGGTTCACCAACTGGGCCAGTCAAGAACATGAAGTTACTTGGGCAGTATTTAGGGATGCTGCCAGGTCCTGCTATAGTAAAACTTTCTTTCCCATTGTAGTAAGGACCCCTCTACTTGCTATCAAACAGACAGGCAGCGTCCCTGAGCACCTCACTGCCTGGCAGCAAGCACTTGCCACAGCCCCTGAAGCCATCACCCACAGAAACATAATGCTACTTAACTTTATCATCAATAGGTTAAAGCCCCATATCTGTAAATGGGTTTCTGTAGGGTGCTGCACCTCCATCAATGACTGTTATAAGGCAATTGTGTAAGCTAACAACCAGGCCTCAATGGGATTCAGAAGATCCAATAATGCACCCCCCAACCTTGGCCTGCACCCAGCAGCGCTCACAGCCAAGTAGGCAGCTGCCGACCTTGTAAGCAGGAAAATGGAAAAAAAACACCCTTGTGATGAAAATCTCCAACTATCCCAGATTGAGGATCTGTTAAAAGCCTGGGGGTTGTAGATACAAGAGGTTCTGCAACCTTGCTTGACCCACACTCTCAATCCCTCCTTGCCAAGAATTCTTGTGACTACAACATGCACAAGGTGGAGACCTTAGATGTGTTCCAAGTCCATAGAATAACCCCATCCTCCAAGCCAGTCATTCCTCAAATGAAATCATCCACTTGTAATATCCCTTTTGTTTCTATGGGAACACCCACAGACTTTGGTAGATACTGGGGCCAATCACACCATGGAAAGTCAGAAATTTGTGGATTCTCGGCAATTTGACCAAGTTCCCAGTTGCTTTAAAGCAGTACATGTGGCCAACTCATGCAGTGTAGCCATCATTCACAAGAAGGTACCCTTCTTTGTAAGAATGAAGAACATCCAAGTTAAGCTCTCTGGGCCAATAATGGGTGGACTCAGCCACAATTTTATTTCTGGCCTCAATTGGCTCTGGCACAATCACTCATACATTGACTGGGACACCTCTGTGATTACACTTAACAGAAACGGGGTATGTTTCCAAATCTACCCCATCAAAATGAACAAACTACTTCATGACACTGTATTTGTACGGCTCATGGAGACAGACTCCTATGACTTCAAAGGGGGAAGATGGACTTCAACCAGTGCTCAGTCAAGGTCATCAACTCTGAACCCACTACATCTCCCCCTTGTTCACAACGCCTCCACTAGCACTAGTATCACTCCTTGAGGAATACAAAGATGTCTTTAGAAAAACACCAGACCAATTGCCCCTTCCAAGAGAAATACAACTTGCTGTCCAGTTACAAGGATTGCTGCCAAAATCACAACTCCTCTATTGTTTGACGCCTAAGGAGGATGGAACTCTCTGTCAATACCTTGTGAACACACTCAATAAGAGCTTCATCTGCCCATCTTTCTCACCATATGGGACCACAGTCTTCTCTGTAGCCAAGAAGGATGGTTCCCTATTGTCTGGTAACTGACTACTGCACCTTAAATGAGGTGACAGTCAAGAACAAGTACTCTGTGCCACTAATTGACAACCTGTTTTACACACTCACAGATGCACAGGTCTTTATTAAGATTGATCTCACTGTGGGGTACAATCAGGTCCAGATTGCGCCAGGGGAAAAGGCAAAAACTGCCTTTCATACATGCTTTGGGTTGTTTTAGTATTGTGTCATAAATTTTGGAATGATCAACTCTCCCTCCACCTTTGCCATGTTGATGAATAAAGCCTTTGAGGACCTGATTGAATAGTGTGTTGTTTTGTATCTTGATGACATTATTGTCTTCATTCAAGACCAAACTACACATCTCCAACACCTTTGCACTGGACTCAACACCATTTGTAAACATCAGTTAAAGGCCAAGCCTTCCAAGCACAATTTACTTTGATTGGAGCTTCAATTCCTGGGGCACACCATATATTCTTAAGGAATAAAGCCTAAACATGCCAAAATCAAGTCAATCACAAGAATTCCACCTCCCACTAATGTGGGTCAGGTGCACAGTTCTTGGGAATGGTTGCATACGTGTGGAAGTTCATCCCCAACTGCAGAAAACTAATTGAACCTCTCACCAAGCTCCTGAACACCAAGTGGCACTTCCACTGGACATCAGCCAGAGACCAGGCCTTTGAGACTTTGAAGCAAAGACTTACAACTGCACCTGTATTAAAATTCCCCAATTGGAATTGCCAATGCAAACTTGAGACTGATTCCTCTTACAGGGCCATATGGTGTGTATTAAAAGTGGAAAACAATGAGGGTGCATTGCTTTCTGTGGTCTAAAAATCCAGGAATCTTAACAACTCAGAGCAATGTTACCCCATACACAATAAGGAGTTAGCAGCAGTTGTGCACTGCATTGCAAAATGGCGCTGTTACCTGGAAGGAGCCACGTTTTCCCCCCTGAGTCTTGACAGATCACAAATCTCTTCAGTATTTCACCACTCAGTCACACCTGACCCAGCGCCAGGAAGAATGAGTTGAGCGTCTGTCCCTGTACCAGCTGCACATCAAATACAAACCTGATAAAGAACTTTTCACTTCTGACACTCTCTCCAGGCTGTATATAGTGTTCATCACGTGAGATGACAGATTAGACCCAGACTGGCCCATGCTTTACCTCTGTCCTGAAGCAACTTGTTACAAAGGCCTTAATTCTGTGAATATTTCCAAGCTGAAGGAAAATGAAAGCCAGTTCACCACTGATGCTGACAACGTCTGTCACCAGGCGTAGACAGGTGAGAAGACGCCTTACATTTTCACCACGTGACAAGAAGACACTATCCTGCACTACTGTGATGATCCACATGTAAACAGTTTTTCAGGAAAGGGTTGATTTGGATTCAAATAAAGACGCTATTTTAGAGAGTAACAATGTGTTGTTAGTGAATTTCAGGTAGAGGCCTAGTAGGGAAAAATGGCTACTAGGGAAGGTAAGGCCTGGCTAGTAGGTGATAAAGACTACTGGGGGCAGAGTTTGGTCTCCACCAAACAGAAGATATTGGCTGCAGTGGGCTAGAGGTCTTCACCTAGCAGGGAACTGTGGCTGCTTGGTGTGAAGAATGAGATAGGTCAGCAGGGAACTTTGTCTGTCTGGGGGGGAGAAGGTTTTGGACCCCTGGAAGGTAGCGCGGGCTGCCAGGGAGGGGAAGAGCTCTGAGGGCTCTATGTATCCTGATACGCTTACAGGAGTTCTGTGAGCAAGCATCCTACCTAACAGACTGGTAGGGTTTCCTTGTTTATGACCCTATGGGAGCTTTGGGGGAGAACCCAAAGTGAGTATTAGAGGGTATAGATTTGCTTGGAGGTGTCACCAAGGTGGTTTGCTCGGGGAAGCAGCTGCAGAACTTGATGTGATCAGGCCTCTGGGAAGTAGAGCTGATTACTCTGTAACTGAAAGCTCAGACTTAATCACCTGGGTGAGTAAAGATAACACATATACATTGATTTATGGTTGAATGGCCTAAGTGGAGTGTCACTTGCAAGGGCCCAGTCAAACACCAGTTCAATGTAGACTCATGCCTGGGTCTACAAGTTCTGGTAATGGGGGCTGAGATAAAGAACAAAGGCGGTTCACAGAATTAACAGAGAAGACTAGCAAGAGGGACTGTTTGGCCACAGTTAATGCTAGTTGATGAACTGTTAATTCATATTGAATGGAATGGACCAATATGGTTCAGTGTGTTAAAGGAACAAAGGAGGTTCCTAGTGAGGATTTGGTGAGGAACTGGTTAAGGATAGGGAGGAGGATAAGAAGACATGATGAAGGACTAGCAGATCATAATGCAGGATGGCCAAAGGACCAGAAGTTGATGCTGAAGAACTGAAGAGCTGAGAGGATGACCTAGCTGGACTGGATTCAGAGGCTGGAAGAGCTGGTTTAGTGACTTTTGAGAAGAAATTTGGATATAAAGAAGCAGTTAAAGAATAATTAAATACTGCCTAATTATGATTAAAAAAGATTGAAAATCATATAAGTAAAAAGAAAGAGAAGGAAAAATAACCTATAGTTTTTTAGAACTATATGTTATTTTTAGAAAAGGGATTGAAGAGGAAATGGACCAGAAAGAAGCTGGAAAAAGAACAGAGAAACTGTGAAGGCAAAGGGGCAAATTTTGCCGAGAACAACTAGGAGAGGCAAAAGGGTGAGCATCAAGCGGGTTCAAAGTTGCAAAAAATTGAGAAAAACACGGGTAAAAACAGAGAAACGTTGTAAAATCAAGGGGTTGAAATTTGCTTAAGTAAAACATTTGCAGAAGCGCTCAAGATTTGCCAGGGAAACATGACAGGAATCACGGCAAACCCGTTTGAAACGCGGAGCAGTTGTTTACCTGGAGCAAGACAGATTTGGGTTTAAACCATAGTCAAGAGCAAGTCATCCAGGAAAATCTTTTTTCAAAACCATTAAATTGAGGATTATGATTGGCTGCAAGCCAGAGTCTATTTAATCAGTGTTTTGAGGGCTTTAACTTAAGAGTTAAAGCCTAAAAATGAGGAGAAGAAGCAGAAAATTCAGGGCTTTCATTAGATGAAGTAAGTTTTAAGGTTTAATATATTATAGAGAGAGAAAAACTGGATGGTTTAAGCTTTTGAAACCAGAGTTCTAAGAGAGATTTTTGGTCTGAAACAAGAAGCTATAAAAGGGGGAGCTATCTGAGACTCTTCAGGGACTGGATCAAGTGGATTACAAAGGCCACAAATACTACAGAAAGAGCTAAAGACCAAGATAAAGGTGCAGAAGCCCAAGATAAAGCAGCCAGATCTAGAAAGAAAGAGCCAAATCTGGATCAGACCACAGGTGCCCAAGACCAAGTACAAGGAGTCCAAGAGATTTTTGGAGGACTCCCAGTATTGGCAAACCCATATGTTTTTTCTTACCCAGGCATGATATCAGGAGGTTTCTAAGGGGATCTTCCTTCTGACTGACAAAAAAGGCCTATTACAACCCCTGCCCAAATTTTCAGGAATTAGAAACAAGCTCAATGAGTGAACTACCCCATAATTTTTACCCTAGTCAAGGGGAAGAGGATACCTATTGTCAGAGTTGTAGAAGATTCACCACTAGTAAGTCTTCCCAGGAGAAGTGGTAGAGATTGACTAGGCATCTTGAGATGACATATAGGGGAAGGGGGTTTATAGGGAATTAATTTACCAGGTTGTTACAAGAGTGGTATAGACCTACAGAGGGGTTGGCGCCCACAGATGTACAGGTGAATGGAGGGGATGCACGTCTAGTAATTGAAAAGGTGCTGGAAGAGTCTACAGTTATGCAGGCCAAGTACAAGCTTCTGATCAACTCTTTTCCACTGTTGGGAAATGACAACTCCTCCAAGCTGGTCCCTGGCTACAACCCAGGACACACTTTGGGGACTGGCAACCAGGAACCCCACAACTACCACCGCACCTTAGGCCATATCAGAGAACACAACCTCTTCAAAATCATGAAGCGTAAGTTTTGGTGGCCCTGTATGCACCAGGATATCCTAGACTTCCTTGAGATGTGTTTTTTGTATAAAAAGAACATGTCCAAACCTTCTCCACCTAATTCAGTCTTGTCTATCAAGGCCATGGAGCCCTTTGAACAATGGGCTCTCAACATTGTAGAGCCCCTGCCTGAGGACAGACTGGGAAAGAAGTACATCATCACGTCAATTGAATACTTTACCTGTTGGCAAGTGGCATGGGCAACCACCAATCACACTGCCATCACCATCACTTGGTTCATTGGTAAGGAAATTGTGGCCCCCTTTGGGTGGCCCTTGCGCCTTATCATAGATGGTGGTTCCAAGCTTGTAGGGCACGTCATGAAGGCGTACTCTGTCAAGAGAGCCCTCCAATGAGTGGTCCCAACACCATACCACACTCAAGCCAATGGGCGTGCACAGCGCCTAAATGATTCCCTGGTACAACTAATTGCCAAACTCTCACAAGAGCACCCCAATACCTTGTGGACTGAACACCTGCCCACTGCCCTACTTGTCTTACAAGCGAGGATTAACAGGGGCACCAGGTTCAGTCCCAGCACCTTGGCCTTTGGGACCCCTGATGGTGTGAAGGGAGTAGAACAGGGGAAGATACAGTCCACTGTTTCCACAAAACTTGCCCTCATAGCTACCCCCTCCCTGAGGCAATGGCAAGCCAAGGCCCGCAACATTGAACAAGAAAGGATCAAGGGGGGACAAAGCACCTCAAAGAAAGGTATGCTGTAGGTGACCCTGTCTATGCCCTCAACCCTAACTTGGCCAAATTGGAACCCAAACACCTTGGGCCCTTCAAGGTGGCTGCTGTCTACAACAATCACATCTATCAGCTCAAAGACACCCAAGGAAACACCAAGACCCTCCACCATGATTGCTTGCGCCCCTGCCATGCCATCTCCACAAAAAATCTCTTTGTGCATAACTTTTCAGACCTTTCACAGGTTCCAATCCTGGTGCCTGACAAAAAGCCGGGGGCAAGAGGAGGTGTTGCAACCAAGATTCCATCCTTGCCCGCTAATGTATCTCACAATACACAGGGGGTGCTTGATGAGCCGCCCCATGACGTGTCTAACGTCATGAATCAATCTGATGGTGATATCAAATTGTGGTCATTATCTCCTAATTATGAGTGTTGTCAATTTGATATGCTGATTCCTGCTCAAGTTATTACATAGCCCAAACCTTATCTTGAACCCGCCACCATGCCACCCCCTGTGGACTTGTGGCTTCTCTATATGGTATATCAATTATAATATTCCTCAATAAACCTCATCTTATTATTCTTATTCCTGTCCTTTATATTGGACTGTTGTCTTCCTCAATCAAATACTGAACCATCATTGGTTCAGTTGCAAAACACAACTACTTGAGCCCCTCTGTTCTTGTGGCCTGTCTGCCCAAAGTTTTTTTAAACCTCATTCTACAGAATTTTGTCTCCTTTCTTGAATTCATTTATGGTGACCATGGTACCTGTCTTACTGTTGCTATGAAATTTAACCCCAGACATTTGGTTAGACTATCCTTGGCTGTATGACACTCTGTACTCAATCCTGGCCTGCTCCTAAATCCTTTTCCATATTTGATCCAGGTTCTCACTATCCTCAACACAATTTTCAAATTGGCCTGGATAGGTCTCTATCCCAAAGGCCTCCCATCTTTTCAGGGGCCAGGTATTAATTAAACCCTTCTGTTGAGTATATACTTCTGGAAAGTATAATAAAAGAGATAAAGGGGGAAATTAAGAAAAGAATGATACTTTTTTTAATATGAATATACAGTATTATATAGTATCATGGGAAGCCACATACTGTCCATGTACGCCATGTAGGTCATGGGGCTTATCTGATTAATGTTCCTCTTAATTCACGAGGCTTAATCAAATTGTTTTCCTTTTAGGATCTGAATGTTTGATCCCTGTAACCAATGGTCAGATGATAGTGGTGCCACCGACTTAATGATCAGTCAGTGAGCTACTTAGTGATTCATTTGGTGAACTACTCAGGGCATTAATTTCCTGAGAGAGAGTAATCAAAGATGTTGCAACATCTCCCCCTGGGGTGCTGGAAGGCGGAGCCTTGGTAATTTTCTTGAGAGAGTCAGGGATGTGTGCTTGGTACTGATCCAGTTTGGTGTTGGGGACGGGGAGTCTGGAGTTGTGTTGGGCTGTTCTTGCTTTGCATAGGCAGAGTTGGTCATGGTGCATACGTTTGAGTTTGTTTCTTGCGCCAATCCCTTTGATGAGGTAGGTGTTGTTGGGTTTGATCTCCATGACAATTCCTGTTTTGCGTAACCCTGGATCCAACTTATTCTGGTCATGATTGATAACCCAGATCTTGTCCCTGACTTGGAATCTTTCCTGTTGCAAGGGGACTGTCTATCTTTTGATCCTTTTCCGCTCCACATCTTCTTGGTCTTTTCTGGCATGTTGTACAACAGGATCACTGTTGTCTGGCACCCTCTTAGGTATAGGTAATTGTGGTCCTGCAGTGGTACTAACAAGGGCGGGCTTTTGCCCATAGACAAGTTTGTACGGGCTTTTTCCTGTATTGTGATTGACTCAAGTTCTGCATACCATGAGTGCTGTTGGAAGCATGTCAACCCAGGCCTTTGGATTTTTAGTAGATAACTTACTGAGGGCTTCCACTAGAAAGACATTTAGTTGTTCTACTTGTCCATTTGCTTGCAGGTGGTATGGGCTGGTAATGATATGTTTTACTCTGTTTTTGGCAAGGTAAATATTGGTGTCAATATCCTTGAGTTTTGTGCCTCAATCTGTGATCAGGAGGTTGGGTTTTCCAAACTTGGCTATGATTTATTTTCTAATAAATTGTCTTATGTCATTGCCTTTATGTTCTTTTGTAGCTTGTGCTACAGGCCATCTGGTGGCATAGTCAATAGCTGTTACAATGTACTTTTTGCCTTTGTTCTTGCCAGGCATTGGTCCCACAATGTCCAGTGACCACACTTTGAAAGGTTGTGTGATGGATACTGGTACCACTGACTAGGGTGGTGCCTTGGTTTGGGCGTACTTTTCACAGACTTTGCATTGTTCTAATACTTCTTGGATGTCATCTAGCATGTTGTGCCACCAGTAGCGTGTCTTGGGATATTCATGCAAGTCCCTGCTGCAGGTGTGGCCCAAGCCTCAGTGATATTGGAGGATTGTGTCAATCTTTTGTGTTGACGGGATGTAAGGTATAGTGTCACCATTTGGAAGGACTTGGTGCAGTGTGCCATATAAGTTTTTGAAAATATTTTTGTTCTTAAGGACTTTCTCTTGGATGTCCATTGGAGTGCCAGGTGGGAACCCTTCTTGGAGATTTCCCATGATTAACATGGGCCAATTGGGGTTGCCATCAGCGCATAGGACATGTTTACTGTAGAGCCTTGACAGGGCATCTGCAGTAAGCATTTTCTTGCCTGGCTTGTACCCAATTTTTATTGGGTACCTCTAAATGAGGCTCATTTATTTGGCTTGCCTTCTTGACAAGTTTTGTTGTGTTTTGAAGAATATTAACAATTTGTGGTTGGTGAGTACTTTGAACGTTTGGGCTCTGTGGGGTTCCTATCCACCAGTCCCCAAATTGTGTCCTGGATTGTAGCCAGGGACTGGCTGGAAGGGATTGTCATTCTCTAGTGAGGGAAAATGTATCTCAGAAATATGTATAGGGGTCAAAATGGGCTTTTATTCACTCTCAGAAGGAAGATCCCCTTAGAAACCTTCTGGTATATGACCCGGGGGGTCAAGGAAACAATATGGATTTGCCAATACTTGGAGTCCTTCAACAATATCTTGGACTCCTTTTACTTGGTCTTGGATTTCTTCTCCTTAGATTTTTTGTGTTTGGCTCCTTAAACTTGGACTCCAGCACCTTAGTCTTGGACTTCTGTGCCGCGCTTAGGATCCAGCTTCTTATTCTTGGGCTCCTGCTCCATTATTGTGGCTTCAACTCTCTTTATAGCTTCATTGGCCTTTTTATTCCACCTTTCAGTCCAATCAAGCTCCTGCTGGTGATCAAACGGCTCCCAAAAATCTCTTGGCAGAAACTCAAAAGGCCTCGGAAAGACCCCGTCAAAGACCTGGAAAAGACCTTCAAAAGTCCCTGTAACTTTCCAGCCAGCCACCTTCTTATAGTGTCTTTTTCCCAACGGTTCCTCCTTCAAAATTGCTTTCTTCAGAAGCTTAAACCATTGCCGCTCACTTTTTCTTATAATAACTTAAGCTTATATACTTACTTTCTTAAAAGCTTAAAGTATTAATTCACTATTTCTTTGCTTATACTTTAAGCTTTTGGCTTCCAACCAATCATTTTCATCAGGAAACCTGCCAGCACCCAACCAATAAATGCAGAGCGCAGAAATGGACCATTTCTGAAGTTCCACCGGGATCCAACTATGAAAATAATTTCCACAGCTCAAAGCGCTTAAATTGAAAACTCTTTGCGCACCAAAGCGTTAACTGGTCCATTATTCCGGCACCATTTCTTCCTGCATTCAACCTAAACCCATTCAAATAGTAGAATACTATTTAAATTGTTCTTTCTGGACCTCTTCAAAGTTTCCCCCATGTATTTACAAATATAGTAAAATCCAAGGAAAATGTCCCACCAAAACAACCTTGTATCTTGCTCTCATAGCAACATCCCTTTGTCTATCCTAGGAACTTAATAAATAAATATCTTACCCACAATTCTATCCACATTCCTTCTTGATTTTAATACTAAACCAAGGCAAAACATTCCACATCTTCCCACTTTGGAAAATTGATTTGGCAAAATCTTGGCTCATTTCTCCGGACCACCAGTTCTTCACCATCATCTTCAGATCTTTCAGCCAGATCCTGCATCATGATCAGCTAATCCTGCATCATGATCTTCAACCACATCTTCAAGCTCTTCAGCTTAACCAGCAATCAGTTCATCTCAGTCAACAAACAGCCTATTCCAGGCTCCAAACAGCTCATCAGTTCTCTGGCTACTCCTTTATCATGACCAGCTACTTCTGCATCATGATCTTTGAGCCCTTCCACTTATCCTCACTAGGAACCATCTTGGTTCCCACAATTTAATATGAGTCAACAGTCCATCAACTAGCCTTCACTGTGATCAAACAGTCCCTCTCACTAGTCTTCTCTGTTAATTCTGTGAACCGCCTTTGTTCTTTATCTCAGTCCCCATTACCAGAACTTGTAGACCCAGACATGAGTCTACATTGAACTGGTGTTTGACTGGGCCCTCGCAAGTGATACTCCACTTAGGCTATTCAACCATAAATCAATGTATATGTGTTATCTTTACTCACCCAGGTGATTAAGTCTGAGCTTTCAGTTACAGAGTAATCAGCTCTACTTCCCAGAGGCCTGATCACATCAAGTTCTGCAGCTGCTTCCCCAAGAAAACTGTCTTGGTGACACCTCCAAGCAAATCTATACCCTCTAATGCTCACTTTGGGTTCTCCCCCAAAGCTCTCATAGGGGCATAAACAAGGACACCCTATCAGTCTGTTAGGTATGATGCTTTCTCAAAGACCTCATGTAAGCGTATCAGGGTACATAGAGCCCTCATAGCTCTTCCCCTCCCTGGCAGCCTGCATTACCCACCATGGGTCCAAAACCTTCTCCCTCCAGACAGAAAAAGTTCCCTGCTTGCTATCTCAGTCTTCACCCTTCCTCAGCCACAGTTCCCTGCTAGGTGAAGCACTATAGCTCAAAGCAGCCAATATCTTCTGCTGGGTGGAGGCAACATCTGCCTCTGGTAGTCCTTTGTTACCTACCAGCCAGGCCTTACTTACCCTAGTAGTCATATGTTACCTACTAGGCTCATATTACTTACCCCTAGTAGTCCTATGTTACCTACTAGGCTCACCTTACTTACCCCTAGTAGTCCTATGTTACCTACTAGGCCTCTACCTGCAACAAACAACCAAGCTTTTGCTTGGCCAACATTAGCCCCGCCTGCAAACCACCAACCATGTGGACTGTCACAGGCTCCTTATAGATAGCATTGCTATTTCATGAGGCAATGTATGATAGCCACCAACTCTTTATTGTGTATGGGATATCTTTGTTTGCCGGCGGATAGTTTCCTTGACTCATACAACACAGGGAGGAAGTCCTTTTCTGCTGTTTGGATACAGAGTACCCCTCCTATGGCGTTTTCAGATGTGTTAGTTTCTAGTTCATAGACTCCTTCACAATTTGGGTATTGGAGGATAGGAGCAGTAATCATATGTTCTTTTAGTTGACGGAAGTGCTGGTCTTGTAGTGGTGTCCAGTCAAACTTGGTTGTTTTACCCATAATGTCAGACAGGGGGGCTGTTAGGGCACCCCAGTCAGGGATGAACCTTCTCACATAAGCCATCATTCCAAGGAAGGTGCAAAGTTCACTCTTACTTCTTGGGGCTGGCATCTCAGTTATGGCGCGTATTTTGTCTGGATCTGGCTTGATTCTGTCCTTGCTAATGATATGACCAAGGAACAGGAGTTCAGCCAAGAAGAACTCACACTTTGATGGTTTTGAAATTAGTTGGTTTTCTTGGAGGGTGCAGAGGACCAGGAAGACGTCTTCCCAGTGTTGCTTCAAGTTTGGGCTGTAGATGATGATATTGTCCAGGTAGATGATTGCTTGTTTTCCAATATGCTCTTTGAAGACTTTGTTCATGAAGGTCACAAAGGTACTGGGAGCATTGATCATTCCAAAATTGAGGATGACACATTCAAAGGATCCATATTTAGTTCTGATGGCGGTTTTTGGGATATCTTCATGCTTTACTCAAATTTGGTGATATCCTGCTGTCAGGTCAATCTTTGTAAAGATTTGGGACCCCCCAGGGCGTCAAAAAGGCCGTCAATCAGGGGCAGGGGATACCGGTTCTTAATTGTGACCTCATTGAGCGCTCTGTAATCTGTGACTAGGCGGAGTCCTCCGTCTTTCTTTGCTACAAAGAAGATGTTGGCACCAAAATGTGACTTTGATGGTTGTATGAGCCCTTTCTCAAGGGCCTCATCAAGGTAAGCTTTTGGTTTATAGTCTTCTTGTGGTGTGAGGTGGTAAGTAGGGTGTGCTTTAGGTACACTTCCTTTTAGGTCAATCTCATGTTGTATACCCCAATCAGGGGGCAGCCCAGGTAGTGATTCCTGGAATACAGAGGGAAATTCATTGACTAACTGGTCTCTAATTAGGTTCTGTTTGTGTTGAATTTCTGTGTTTTTGAAGTGGATGACTTCATATGTACATGTGCTCTAATTGATTTTGCTGATGTCAGTTTCTTTCTCTGTTTCTATGATCTTTACAAATATATGGTCCCTCATGAGGGTGTCAAGGTGTGTCGGGTGCACGAGATGGTGGAATTCTCCTCGCTAGATAGTGAGGGTGGCACTGTCCCAGTCTATGTGGGGTTTGGACTTTCTCATCCAGTCCAGGCCAAGTATAACATCATACTTGGAGATTGGTATAATAGGGCCACTAATTGTTGTTTGTACATCTCCAATTTGGGCGCGGAAAGATTTTGCCTCTTGGGTGACTGGTGTGCTTCTGTTGTCTGCCATGATGACCCTCTTGATATTGCTTTGACTCATAGGTAGTTTCATGAGGTCAGAAAATTTCTTGTTGATAAGAGATTGGTCTGCTCCAGTGCCAAATAGTGTGATGCCCTGATATCTGCAAAAACAGAAAGGATAAGTGAGGAGTTTATTTCCAGTTTGGGTGGCAAACAGTAGAGGATTGCTGGAGGGTACTTGGATCATGGTAATTGAATCCACGTCCTGGTCCCTGTACAAGTCTTGTAAGTTGGGAGAGGGTGGCTTGCCTAAGCACTCCCCTGAGCTTTTCCCTCCTTGTTGGTATCTTCAGTGCTTGCCTGGTTGGCTTGGGCAGTGCAGTTACCATTTCAAGGATGGGCGTTGTTGGCTCGGTTATTCTTCTTATTAGGTCAAGGATCCTTCTTTGCTGTGGGGCTCTCCTTTCTCTTATTGGTTGTGTGTAGGCTGTTGGACTTTTGAGCTGCATGTTTTCCCTCTAAGAATATGTCTTCAAGGTTCTGGGAGCGGGTCATGTCAAACTGATGTCTAATGTGTGGGGGGAGGCCATTGTAAAAGTCCAGATGTGGTCCAGGTTCATCAAAGTTGATGGTGTTGGGAGCGTGGTCATGTAGGTCTTCATACGCACAATGTATTCCTTGATTGTTCCTGTCATTTTGAATGTTCTGAGTTTGGTCATGATCACGGCGTTGTAATACTTCATGGAGAACTTTTTGAGGGAGGTGGTTTTGAACATCTCCCAGTTTTCTTTCTGGTCAGGGTGCTGTGCTAGCCACCCACTTACAAAACGTGATGTGGTTCCTGTGACACAAAGGGAGATCTCACTGACCCAGAGTTGGCGGGGATATTCTACTTGTTCAAATTTGCTTTCTGTACTGTTGATCCAGAGAGAGGCATTTTCTTGGGGTAATCCTGCAAAAGCCCCAATTTCTGCAGTATTTAGGCGTTGAAAGACAATACTGGGTATCTTGGGCACCTGCAGTCCTGCAAAAGTTGTGGGTGGATTCAGGAGTTTACAAGTGTGGAGGATGTTGTATTGTTTGGTGGGGACAAGGACGTTGTTGCAGATAGTGTATCCTGTGGGGATGTCTTGTCCCTCTTTATAGTCTCTCCAACCTGTGGGCAGGGCCATCTTCTGGTTTTTTTTTCTTGGGAGGAATTTTTCCTTATAGTTGTGTATGTGTGGATAACCTACCTTCTGCTACCACTGTTGAGTATATACTTCTGGGAAGTATAATAAACAAGATAAAGGGAAAATTAAGAAGAGAATAATACTTTATTTGATATGAATATACAGTATTATATAGTATCATGGGAAGCCACATACTGTCCATGTACGTCATGTAGGTCATGGGGCTTATCTGAGTAATGTTTCTCTTAAGTCACGAGGCTTAACCAAGCTGTGTTCCTTTTAGGATCTGGATGTTTGATCCCCGTAACCAATGGTCAAATGATAGTGGTGCCACTGACTTAATGATCTGTTGGTGAGCCACTCAGTGATTCATTCAGTAAACTACTCAGGGTGTTAATTCCCTAAGAGGGAGTAATCAAAGATGTTGTGACACTTCCAAAGATCATAACAACATCAAACTTATGTTGGTTCAAACCACTTCCTCCCATCCTTGCAGCAACTTTCCCCTAAAAATCTGGATTCCCACCCCACCCAGGATTGTTCTCTGTGGTTGTTGTTGTGTGCCTTGGTTATGGGTTTAAGTGCCTATTTTCTACCCTTACCTGGCCTATCTCTCCCTGGAGGCCTACTAGATCAGCCATCCCAGTACTGCACTGGTGGGTATTCTGGTGGATGGTTTCACCAGGATGGGAGCTGGCTTTGTTAGTCTAGCCCCCTCTCTCACAACAAACAGCTTGGGAAACCCTTAAGCCTGTTTGATCTGGATATGGGTAAAAAGGATCTTACTAGTGAAAGGAAGATGAGCAGTAAAGATTTAGTGGCAAGGTTAATGAGTCAAGATGAACCTGGTTTTATTGGTAGGTAGAGTTGAAGTATATACTGGGATCTTGATCCTGGTAGACTTAGTGGAGATAATCCAGGTAGCCAATGACAATCCAGAACCCTCAGAGATTGATACCAAATCCATATTTGATCATGTGGAACACCTCAGGTTGGAAGTGAAAATGTCAGGACTGAGAATTATAGTCTCAACTGATATTCCCTATTTTGTTGATATTTATGCCAAGTCTTCTGTTTGTTTGTTTGTTTCTCCTTTACCATCTTTGGTCACCTAAATTTCTGCAAATACTGAACCATTTCAGCCCAAATTAGTGTCAGCCAAAAGCCCTCGATTCCAGCTTTCAGAATCTTACTTCTGACAATATATTTCTGATTCAAAAATATGAGTTAATCTCGCTTAAACATAATTCTCCTATCATCTCCTTTTCATAGAATTGGGTATAAAAACCCTCATAGTTCTATTATTCCAAGCAATTCAATCTCCTCCTGTTTAGGCTCATCAATAAACCTATTGTCTCAATCCTAGCTGTATCTCTTGTAACCTTGGGAAATAGTAATTTTTGGTGATGGTTGAGCACAGGCTTTGATACAGCTGCAGCTGTTGTTGAAAAAGTCTGAAGTCTTACAGAAAAGACTTGCTTTCACATTCATTGATCTTTAGGCCATCAGTCACTAGGATAATTGAACTCCCTAGTAAAGTTGAATTCATGATGGTGTGAGTATAGATAGGGCTGCAGTGTATCTTAAATGGTGGCTGCTTTATAAAGAAGCAGCCAGCCGTTCAAGACCAGGGAACAGTTCTGGAAAATTGTACTGGCTACATTTTTATGGAACTGTTTCTGTACACATCCACAGAAGGGTGTTTTTTGGATTGTCAAGTATATACTTCTTGGAAGTATAATAAACAAGATAACGGTGTAAAATTAAGAAGAGAATGATACTTTAATGGATATGAGTTTAGAGTATTATATAGTATCATGAGAAGTCACATGCTGTCCATGTACATCATGGTGGTCATGAGGCTTGTCCAAGTGGTGTTCCACTTAGGATTTGAAAGGTTTGATCCCAGTAATAGATGGGTGATTGATAAGAGTGCCACTGACTTAATGATTAGCCGGGGAATCATTTGGGGAGTCACTTGGGAATTACTTTCCCGAGAGGGAGTAATCGAAGATGTTGTGACAGGGTTTTTTTAAATAAAAGTTATGTTTTATTTGTTTTTTATTTAAAAATAATAAATAGCCACTTGAATTTGACTTTGACTTTTATTTTAAGTTAAAAGATTTATTAAAAAAATATATGAAACTGGCATGTCCAGAAAACAGAAAGCCATCTATGACAGTTTTTTTTTGAAATTTTGGAGCCCTCAAAATTGATGCATCATAGTTGGCTCTGCCTGTTATGACCCATAGATCTTTATTGGGAAAGATACCTACCACTCTCTAAGGCTACCTGGGAAAATTATTGTGGGGTTGCCATGGACTCTCTCAGGGATCATCTAGATGATTTACCCTGATTTTTCAGGGAGGTATATTGGTGGATTTGGTTAATCTCTTGGGAACTTTTTTCTTGGGGTTTATTATGAAGCTTGCAGGGTTGGTGGAGTTGAAACTTGAACCAGGTCCATTAACTAACATGTGTAACTCCTCCCACTCGTATGGGAACTATAACGTTGTCACTTGGTCTATAAGGGATTTTGATATATGCGGTTTGTATATCAATTCGAACCATCATCCTTGTCCAAGTCCCCTTTCTCGTGCAATGTGTTTCAAAGCAGTGTATGCATGGTTAGGGATTAAATTTAGCTGGGCCGGTGGGGTAAACCATTGGCTGATGTGGGAGGGGTATGCAAAGTTTATTGGGAGCAGGGAGATAAATGATTGAACGTCGGCAGGGTCAGCATATACTTGGTAGATCAAAGGTGAGCTTTAGGTGGGGTATGCTTGGTGGGGATGGCCAGTGGCTATTTTTAGCTTTAGCGGGTCGAGGTCGGTTCCATCGATGGCATGGTGGGGATGGATTGTTTTGATGCTGCAGCTTGGAATCCTG
Source organism: Entomophthora muscae (assembly GCA_014839935.2). Taxonomy (NCBI): domain Eukaryota; kingdom Fungi; phylum Entomophthoromycota; class Entomophthoromycetes; order Entomophthorales; family Entomophthoraceae; genus Entomophthora; species Entomophthora muscae. The sequence goes on along the minus strand of QTSX02001691.1, from coordinate 73,628 downwards.
CACGCCAGCATGGAGATATGCCGACTCGGGCAGGAGCGGGCATTATGGGTCGGCTGGAAACGAGGTTTTACATGGTATATGGGGTCGGCAATCTCCGGTGGGGTTGATCGAGCCAGGAGGGGGTTAATGGGAATTGAAGATGTTAAATGGAAATTGGGGGTTTGAATCGAGATGGGGTTGGATTTGGTTTTAATTTAGATTTTATACGGATAGAAGCATGGGCCGGTGGATGTTCGAAATTGGTGGAAATGGATCTGAAGCTGGGGGTTTGATGAATTCATTGGTTGAGATTGAACTATTGGGCTCGTGTTATGGTAATTTGATCAACATGGTATCGCGGGGAAAATCTAGTACGGAACTCAACCTTGACTGGGATGGGATAAGAGATATGTATATTTCATAGATACTCAAGGTTCGAACAATCAAGAATCTTCTCGAAGATATTGCTTTACTTGCATTTGATGCGCCACAATTAAAACATGGTCCACTTTCGCTACGTTTGATTAAAGTACCCTGCAGCTTAATTGCGCAGTATTAGTGGAGGCTGAGGGTTCAATTTTTCCCTCGAGTCACTTCATCGGCAGTAAAGTCGGTGGCGTGCGGGCATAAGATTCTTTTCAAACACGAAGCTTTATCTACGCCGACTTGGATTTCAACAACCATGTATGCGGAGTTATAGAACAAATATAAATACAACCCACCGGAATAATTTGAAATGGCGTTACTTGGTGCATAATTTAGTGATGAATTTTATAAATATTCCGGTGAATTTCCATAATAAACACGGTGTGGAAATGATTTAAAGAATAAATGCATGGTAAATCTAACCCTGAGTGATCGGAATTGGGATTCAATTCGCCGTTCCCAGAAAAAGTAAAGTCGTGTTTATTGGCAAGGGATCCCCTGCTCCTCCAAATTATCCTTTGTCGGCTTAATGAAGCCATGGGATAGGTGGGCTTGCCGTTCAGGTTTAACTGGCGGCGTGCCCCTGCTGCAGCGTCAGTTGGATTCAACGTGTTAGATATTATAAATCTTAGTCCAAGATGGATTTTAAATACGGGGTTTTTGTATTTAACCATTTATAGGAATTCATTTCAGGCAAACCTAGACTGGTGAGCGTGAGGTGATTGGATCGACATCTCAATATTTCGATGCTATAAATACGTTGTCATGGCTTGAGCCCTTGTCCCATTTGCAGAAATGGTTGGGGCGACTTTCAGGCGCAGGTCTGTTTCGAGCAGTAAGCATCCTTGCTGGATGATTCGATCCCCCAATCGGCTAGGCTCGGCTTGGTTCAATTGAGAGGGTGAATCAAGTGACGTCACTTTGGCAATGCAGGGCGGGTTTTACGCTATTTTAAGCTTTAATTGATTGGGGGATTGTCAGCGTGGGCGGGACTGTTTAGGGGCTTGGGATTAGAGTTGATTGGATGATTTCGATCAGCAATGATTGGCTGGGGGAGGGGTCAGGAGAAGTTCGGTTGGAGACGGTGCCCCGCTAGAATTCCCCATGCCACTAAAAGGAGCCAATTGGAGGGAGAGTAGTTCAGACTTGGGGAGGGTATAAATGGGGAGGTGGAGGTCGAGTCTAGGTATGAGGCAGATTTTAATCGAAGCTAGCTTTACGAGTCTTACTCTATTTGCCATTCTGTTCATCCTTACACTTGACGCAGCAAAGACGATGCACGCTGGCGACATGGCCTGGGGCGAGTGGCTGGGGCTGAATGGCATCAAAATCAACCTCGGCATGGCATCGCTCGTCACTGGGCTCGTGTACAGCGAAACATCCTTTGTTTCCAAAGTGGTGGGGGAGGAGTCGGTGGTTGGCAGGATCCTGCAGGATGATCTTATCCGGAGGTACTGGTGTCTCCTGCTGGGACAGTTATGGTTCTTCATCTCCCTGGAAGCTTGGTTCACCAATGCTTATCAATTCATTTCAAATTCACATCTCTCATCTTCGCTGTTAGCGGCATCTTCTTCTTGTACTGCCCTGTGTCTCATTGCCGCATTCACCCCCAGCCAATCTGTCATCTGCTCTGACAATGCCCCCGATTTTTACGGCTCCCCCTTCTCTCTCCTCTAACCCTAACACCAACACCAACCGCAACCCTAACTCAAGATTAATAAAAAAAGCCTTTGTTTGGCCGATATCGTCCACACTTTTGACAAATTACTGCTTTAACCGAGCCGCTCCCCATCCTCCCAGATGTTTGAAACCAACTCCAGAGGCTCATGCTTGCAAGCCCCAACCAATATACAGTCCTCATGTTGACTATCACCAAAGGGGGGTTATTAATCTCCAAACCCCCTACCTGCCATCATACCATATATAATAACTTACTGTACAAGATAAACCACACAATACCAGGATATATTCATGATGTAAATCCCCACTCCCTGGCAAACCTGCACCTTTCCTATCCAGATCAAACCATATCCAGGCCCCAAAAATATCTATAACCGCAGCGGGTTTCACAGCTGCAAGGATGAGAAATCGATCCCCACCTTATTTCCACCATCGTTTTTACAGGGGACCGAAATCCATTATTATGACATCATTCCCAACATCTCCGAACATATTTTTCCACACGAAACGATATAAACGATGTCACAATATCAGACTCTGGTTTCTCAGAAATAAGGTGGGTATCGAGAAACCAAAACTCAACATATCTCTAGGGCTACGTCAGATTTCGGACGGGTGGCTTCTTTTCTAAAAAGGAGCCACCCGTCCGAAATCGTTTCATTTAAGAGCAAATCCGGAAGTTGAACTTCCAGATTTTTTTTGAGATAAAAAATTATATTTTTTTATCTTTCTTTTTTTAAAAATTTAAAATCATAAATCCAAAATTTTATTTGTTTTAAAAAAAATTTTTTTTAATTATTTATTTTTTTTGGCCCGTCCAGAAAAAAGAAGGCCTCAGATAGCCTTCTTTTTTTATGAATTTTTGGATTCCCCTATGGTGGAGGAATCTGAAAGAAGTAGACGGGGAAGGGCAAACGGGGCGATTACGGCATTTGCCGTAATCATCCCTTTTGGGGCTGACACAGCCCTACATATCTCTATCGGTTATCTATAAGCTTGGTTCACTCCCAGCCAGTTTGATTCCATGCATCTTCAAGGCTGGGTAATCTATAGCTGTTGGCGGGGAAACTAAAAGGGGCCAGAATTTTGACCCAATATCAGACATGGACTGATATGCTGTCCACTAAGCCCATGCTTGGGATGCAGTGGAACACATCTAGTAGCTTCCAATTAATGGACAATAATATACACAAATCCCCATATCTGGATCAACTCCCCACTGAAAGCTCTCTAAAGCCTGATTCAGGGTCTGGGGTTGCACCCCAGATCTGCAACTGTGGGCTTGCTAAGAAATCCCAAAGGGTAGTGGCAAGCATATACTTCTGGGAAATTTATGAAACAAAATAATGGGGAAATTGTGAAGAGAACTATATTTATTTGATATGATTGTTGGGGATTGTATAGTACCATGGTGACAAAACAGCAGGCTTGATCCGCCAGCAAGGTTCCAAACAAGCGGGTTTGTGACCCGCAATCTGATTACCTGGCCACTTGAAGCCAGACTAGGAAGTCAACTCGAATTACCAAATCTAACAACAGAAACAGATGATGATTCCTTATAGTGGATACCTTGTTTTGGTGCTTGACTCATTACCAGGATCAAGCCACCCCCTTCACCATCCAGCCGTGTGATCAACACAATCATGTTCCTGTTATCCTTGATTAACATTGACTATATAATCACTATCTCTCAATAAAGATTATTATCTAGCTTCTAAATATTTTCCCACTTGTAACTCTGCTAAAACAGCACAGTTACGACATTGGTAGCACAGGTAGGTTCTCCATCCTACCTTATCTTGAAAAATTCCACCTGTTGCCCACACGCACCGCAGCCAACAAATCCTTAACAGAATTATGTCTGGCCTCCCGCCTGACTGGACCCCATACACCCCTGGTGCCAAGATACCTGATGGCTTCGTCCTGTACCAGAACATGGTGATTTCATTACCTGTCTTCAACGCCATGTCTGCACAGGGACTCTTTCAGGCTCCCTCCTCCATTCCGCAACCAACCGACAAAAACACCATGCCCGCTTACGTAGCCCAAAGACTGTGAAGCACCACCTTGGAACCTTTCGCTGGGGCCAACGACAACAACACTGCCACATGGATCCAGTCCGCCCAGAGCAAGCTGGCCCAGATGGAATGTCCGCAGCAGTTTTGGATTGCAGAAATCTCCATCCGCCTGACCCATGACGCTGGCACCTGGTGTGACAAGTGGCACAAGGAACACACCAACAAGAACTGGGATACCTTCAAGCAAGACTTCTTGGCAAGATTCATGCTTAAGGATACAGCGCTCATGATCATACACCAAGTAAAGAACCTAACCCAGACAGGCACCGTGAAGGAACTCACCCGCGCCTACGAGGAACTCCAACTTTGTGCACCATCTGACATGGCCTTTGACACCCCAGCCACACATCTCATGTACTACAACGCCCTCAAGTTGCATGAATGAGGCATGTGAACCTGGACCAGGTGACCAACCTACAAAGCCTGTACCGCAAAGCGGAGAAAGCGGAACAAACCTCTAACACCCTTCATAAGGCACAAACAAGAAAACAAGAGAGACCCAAGGATTCCCACACAGGCGGGCGCTCCACTTGACCACCCCCTGGAAACAACAGGAATAACACCAGCCATAAGCCCACAAGCTCAAACGGACATGGAAATGGGAACAATGGCCAGTCAAATTGTACCCATTTCCATATCACTGCCACACAAGGCAATCAAGATGAGAGAAAAGCCCAGGGAGAGCATTAAGCAAGCCAAGCTCTCCCCACACAACTCCTGACTCACCCAATAATGAGTACTGACCCAAGGAAGTGGACCAATGTCCAATGATCCAAGTACCCTTGCAGGACCTGGTACTGTACACCATTGCCAGAGATCCCAATAAACTGATGTCCTATCCTTTCTGTTTTTGCAGTTCCACAGGCTCGGCACTCCTGGACTTGGGCGTGGATCAAATCCTAGTCAACAGCAGCTTTGTAGACAAGTTCAAGCTAGCCACTAATCCTTTGCGGATTAAAAACATAGTCCTGGCTGATGAACACCACATTGCCGTGACAAGGGAAACCGCCCCCTTCTCTGTCATGCTTGAGAACCTCCACTCCACCATCCAAGGTCCTGTCATTGACTTCCTGAGGTTTGACATTGTACTGGGGTTGAACTGGTTATGTAAGAACAATCCTCACATATACTGGGCGACCTCAGTGTTGACCATCAAGCATGAAGGTGTCAACCACCAGATCTACCCTGACTCAGTGGACCAACTCCTACATAACCACATCTTTGTGCGCATCACAGAGACCCTGGAAAAAAAGGAAATCCTGAAGGCAATTGACTGGGACTCCTGCCAGTACAAGATCATACACTTCAAGGATCACCAGGATACCTCCACGCCTCAGGACCGCGAAATTGTGGCCCGCCATCCAGAAATCTTCAAGGAAGCGCTACCTGGGCTGCCCCCTGAGAAACACATTTAACACTCCATCCAACTCAAAGGGGCTGTCCCCAAAGCACGCCCTATCTACAGGATGATCCCAAACAAAGACAACACCCTACATGCCTACCTCAAGGAGGCGTTGGAGAAAGGACTTATCTGCCCCTCACAGTCTCCCTTTGGGGCCGCTGTGTTCTTCGTGGCCAAGAAGGACAGTACTTTATGTCTGGTCACAGACTACCGAGCCCTAAAAAAAGTTACCATCAAGAATTGTTATCCACTACCACTGATTGATGATCTCTTTGAAGCCTTGGGAGGAGCCACAGTCTTCTCCAAGATCAATCTGGCTGCAGTCTACAACCAGATTTGCATTAAGGAGGAAGACATCCCCAAAACAGCCTTCTGCACTAAATACAGTTCCTACAAATGTGTGGTACTCAACTTTGGCATGACAAACACCCCCTCCACCTTTGTGACCTTCATGAACAAAGTATTCACGCCACACATAGGCAAGCATGCCCGAGTCTACCTGGACAATATCATTGTCTACAGCCCCTCAGTAGAACAGCACCACAAGGACCTAGAGGCAGTCTTTGCTACCCTGGCACAACACAAACTGCTGGCCAAGCCCTCCAAGTGCCAGTTCTTCCGCGAGCAATTACCCTTCCTAGGACACATAGTCTCAAAGGACGGCATCAAACCCAACAGTCAAAAGATACAGGCCATATGCAAAATGCCACCACCCAAGGATAAGTTGGAACTCCGCACCTTCTTGGGAATGGTTGCCTATGTACAACAATTAATAACCAACTGTGGCATCCTGACTGCACCCCTGTCTGCCATAACTGGTGCCAAATCTAAGTTTGTGTGGACCCCCCAACATGACCTCTGTTTTAGACGCCTCAAGGAGAAGCTCACGACGGCTTCCATCTTGCAATACCCCAAACGTGACAGGGAATATCAAATGGAAACCAACGCCTCAGATGCATCCATTGGGGGAGTACTACAAATCAAAAATAATGATGGTGACTTCCTGCCTGTAGCTTATGAATCACAAAAATTGACAGATGGCAAGTGTCAATACCCTATCCACAACAAAGAACTGTTGAATATTGTGCACTGCCTAGTCAAATGGCGCTGTTACCTGGAACGGCAGGAAGAATTCACAGCACTAACCAATCACAAGCCGCTCATCTATTTCAAGACACAAGCAAACCTGTCACGCCGCCAAGCCTGCTGGATGGAGCTCTTGGAGAGATTCAATATGCTCATACAGTACACACCTGGTCTCAAGCTTGCCATGGCAGACGCCCTCTCACGCCTATATTTCTGTGCCACAAGAGGGGAAAATGGGCTCAACCCAGACTGGCCTCTCTTGGTACTACGAACAAAGGACGAGGGTTTCCCCTTGGTACAACTGACATAACAAAGGAAACAGTTATCAAAAACAAACACCTATTTGCTGACTGTCATGTTCTGAGGCACGGCACAGACACACAACGGGAAATCCTAACCTTAGGATTGGATTCCTACTAAGTCTTGGTTAGATGACAGGGAAGGCTATGTGTTTACCTTGCAGCCCTGGAAGAATAATCTCTACTAGTTGTGGCTAGAGAGAGGCGCAGAAGTACAGAAGACATAAATACAAAAATGTGAATAGAACTTAATTTTTATTGGTAAATATGAAATGGAATATATAGTGATTAGGAATACCACAAAACACTACCAGGACGGTAGGATCACTTGCCACCAGCATGAGTGGGGCAAGTGATTTGTGCAGGATCAAGAAACCAAAAAATTGTACTTCCTGATTCAGTCATTAACTCATTTTGAGAGGTGAAAGCAAAAGCGAGAGATTTGTCTTCAAACTGGCCCACCAAAGACAAAATAAAAAAATGGTGAATAGCAGTATTCACGACATTGCCCTCCCCTAGATTGGCCTTAGGGGGGTAGTATTTATGAAGGAACTTTACGTGCACTTGAGCAAAAGGACAGCCACTGGAGAGGAGCTTTACAGTGTATTTGGTCCCTCATTTAAAAGTCACTTCTAAAGTCCTGATCCACAGAGAGTCCAATTTATGTGCATGACCACCTACTCTGTGTTGGTAGTAAAGTACATGGTCACCAACATCAAACTCAGGCAGGGGGGAGCATCCAGCATTATCAGGAGAGAGCTCAAGCATTTTAGTCCTGTATGCAGAAGTGTAGGAAGTGGCCTGTATATCAATTATGCGGTTGACTAGATCCTTGATGTGGCTGTCAGGATTCATGGCCTTATCAGAGGTAAGCAGGGGCCCCCCAAGAGCAAAGGGGTAGTAGCCTCTTGCCCATACAGTATAGTGAAAGGGGAGTATCCAGTGACACAAGGCTTGCTAAGGCAATACACAAAGAGAGCGGCAGGTAAGTATAGGTCCCAGTTGGCAGTGTCAGAGTAGGTGAGATTCCTCATGATAGAGACCAGTGTTGAATTTGCACACTCAACTGCCCCATTGGTAGAAGGATTGTAGGGGGCAGAGAAGGACTGGTGTGATCCCAAAGCTTTGACAACAGAGAATTACCAGCTTGACATTAAAGTTAGTCCCATTATCTGAGAGCAACACATGAGGACAGCCATGGCGGTAGAAAATATCTTGTAACAGAAAGGCAGCAGTTGTCTTAGCTATGATGTCTTTTGTAGGATAAGCCTTTACCCACTTGCTGAAGTGATCAACCACAATCAGAATAAAGCGACACCCAGAACATGAGCAGGGGAGAGGACCTACCACGTCAATGCTGACAGTGTGAAAGGCATGTTGTGGGGGGACTAATTTGAACTTGTGTGCAGCAGATTGAGGCCTCTGCAGCTGGCAGTTGTGGCAGCTAGCTATGACGTCTGGGATCAGCAGGCAAAGGTTCTCCCATAAGTAATTCTTTTGAAACCATTCAAAGGTCTTGGCAATGCCTCCATGCCCAGTCTCTTTATGAGCTTGCAACACCAACAAGAGGCAAAAATGGGTTGTACATAAGGCAGATACTGGTCCCGTACCTTCTTGAAGAGCTGCTTATTGCGTATGAGGGTATCTTTGGATAGCTTGGACAAGGCCAGTCATAACTCTTCTGTCTCACTTTCCCAAGAAGAAGGGTACCCAATTAGTTTGTATAACCAATCAGCCTCCGCAGGATGCAAAGCAAGAATGGGCATTCTAGAGAGCCCATCAGCGTTCTGGTGTTGAATCTCAGGGCAATGGAGCACAGTGAAGTCGTATCCTTGCAGACGTAGAGCCCATCTAGCTAGGAGCCCTTCAGGCTCCTTAAGCTGTTGTAACCACTTAAGAGAAGCGTGGTCAGTGACAACTGTGAAGTGGGTACCATATACATAGTGACAAAACTGCTTGACTGCATGCAACACAGCAAGACACTCCTTCTCTGTGACACTATAATTCTTCTCATGTTTGTTTAGCACGCAGGAAGTATAAGCCACAGGATGGTCTACACCCTCGTTGTCTAGTTGGGCCAGAATAGCCCCAATAGCAAGATTACTAGTGTCAATGTATAGGATGAACTCCTTATTGTAGTCAGGATACACTAGGATTGGCGCCTCTTTGAGTTTTTGCTTAAGGGTCTCAAAGGCTTGCTGTTGACTGGCAGTCCATTCAAAAGGGACATTACATAAACAGCTGGACTAGAGGTTCACTAGTATTGGCAAAGTCAGGGATAAACTGTCTATAGTAGCCCATCATCCCTAGAAAGACTTGTACCTCTTGCAGGTTGGTGGGCAGAAAATTTTTGTTGATGGCTTCAACCTTCTTAGTCATTGGGTAAATCCTGGTCTGGGTTACTTCATGGCCCAAGAATTCAAGACGTTCTTTGAAGAAGGCACACTTGGAAGGTTTTAGCTTAAGACCAGCTTCTCAAATCTTTATGAACACCTCCTTGAGATGATCCAGGTGATCAGTGAAGCTAGAGCTGAAAACTTTTATATCATCTAAGTATACTAGGACGCACGATAACTTCAAGTCACAGAGGATGGAGTCCATGGCCCTTTGGAAGGTGGCTGGGGCATTGTAGAGTCCCTGCAGCATGCGAGTAGGCTCAAAAAGCCCTTCAGAGGTAATGAGCGCGGCTTTTTGACAATCCTTGGGCAATAGGTCAACTTGCCAATATCCAGATGCCAGATCCATTGCAGAGAAGAGCTTAGAGCCTCCAAGACGTCAGAGGGCATCATCAATACACGGCAAGGGGTACAAGTCCTTCTTGGTCAAAGAGTTCAATCAGCAATAGTCCATCACAATACAATGAACCCCATCCTTCTTCTTTAAGATGAGTAGTGGTGATGCCCAAGGACTTTGGGAAGGCGCCAGCAGCCCAGCATCTAAAAGTTGTTTGAGCTTTTTAGAAACCTGGGCGTCCTATACACGGCTGCAGCAATATGGTTTAGCACGGAAGGGAGGAGCGTCATCAGTGTCAATCTGATGGATAACAGCTTTGGCTAACCCATAGTTGTTACTGTTCTTTGCAAAGATGTCGGAAAATTGGTCTAGCAAGTCAAGCACCTCTTTCTGTTGAACCGGGGACAGCTTTGGAAAGTCTTGCACAGTGAACAAGGATAGGACTTGGGGCTCATCCTCAGATAGGTTAAAGTCTTGGAACGTGCCAAAGGGATGAAGTGACAGGACATCAGGAGCGCTCAACAACTTGCCATATCCAACAACCTGCCCTCTAGACACGGTCATGGGGAGAGCAGTCAGGTTGGCTACCAACAACTGAACAGGGTCCTTATGAGAGACATCTAGGATCCCAGGACAGAGATAAGGTTTGTTGCGTCCTAACGAGGGGGGAGAGTACATCTCCAAGAAGGTTTGTTCAGGTAGTTCATATGATATCTGGGAGTCTAGGATGGCCTGGGAGCCAGGTGGAATAGTGACAGCAGACGTGGCTAGGAAAGGGATCCCTTCAGACGCAGGACAAGCCATGGGTGGACATTTCATGTTTTAGGAGTGGGTGTGATATTTGAGGTTGAAAACCCCAGTGGGATATTCCAAGGCACATGTCTTGAGCTGTTTCCTGGGAACTTTAACTGGCTCTTAAAAGATCAGAGGGACTTCATATCCCAGAATAGAGAGGCAACCATCTTTTAAGTTGATTATCCCATTATATTCCCTAAGGAACTGGGTGCCAACTAAGAGATTGTAACTCTCATTTTCCAAGATAACTGCTGGCGCAGCTAGGAGAAGATTTCCAAACCACATGGGTAGAGCAGAGTATGCCCCTATGGTGCAGGTCATAGACAGTCCAGCCGTGCCATATAACTGGTGATAATTAAGGTCAGGGGCAAGTTTGAGTTTCTTCACAATTTTGGAGGAGACAACATTGACTGGCAAACCAGTGTCTATAACGGCCTTGATCTTCACTTTTTGAATGGATATTTCTACTTGAGTGATAGTGCAACCAAAGGGGGGAAGTACAGCAATGACTTGAGCCTCTACTAGTTCCTTATCCCACTTCTCAATAATGCATCTTAACCCTGGGAACTCCTTATAAACAGTCTGGAGAGGGAGTGAAACAGATATATTCTTGAAGACAGCGTCAGCAATCTCAGCAGCTTCTTCTGACGACTCCACTAGCACATGGGACCTCTTAGCCTGAGTGAGGGTAGGACAAGAGACAATTTCTTTGGCTTCAGGCAAAGGCTTAGCAGTAGTTGTAGTTTTTCCCTGAGCGTAATTTATAGGGGAATGTAATGGTTTCAGGAACAGCCAGAACAGAGTACCCATATGCATCAGCGTTGTCAGTATCAGAGTCATCCAGGTCAGAGTTATCAGAGATTTTGTGAAACAAGAGGAGGATAGGAGGAGCCTCATTATCAGCAGCCTCAGCGTCAGATATAGAGGGAGGGATTGAAAGAGACTGGGAAGAATTGTCAACTGAGAGCGTCTCTGCCTCTAGGTTGACTGTTCTTTTCCCACCTGCTCTTCTGGATCATCTCCTTCAACCCAAGGGTTGGTGCAGACTCAAGAATGATGACCTATCTGACCACAGTTGTGGCAACCTTGGCGTCAAGGAGGATTTTGCGAGTTCATGGTAAGAATTCAAGGACCACAGGAAGATGAACCAGAGTTAGAAGTAGCTCAACCTTCCCTAAAAACTGCTCCAGAGTGGGTAAGGTGCATATCCTGCAACAATGTCTTTATGCTCTTCATGGAGGAAAGCATAGCCTTATGGGCTTTGAAGTGAAGGCACAGAAGTTGGTTAACCTTGAGGGCTTGAGCGCAAGCCATGTAGGCTTCATGGACTGTCAACTGTCTGCTCGTGATCAGTTGCTGTCCTTCCATGTGGAATCTGTCTGCAAACTTGGCTAGCGTCTCTTTAGGCTTGAAAGCAATATGCATGAAGGCGTCCTTCTTTACTTCCAGGCTAAGGTCACCACCAAACTTGTCAATCAGAAGCTGCTTCATATCTTCCCACGTCTCAATGGTGGGTAGTTCAGGCACCACCACCTCCTGGCAATTCAGGTGTAGACAGGTCAGAATATGTTCTTTATTAACTTTGTCTGAAGCTCGTCTCATGGCAGTTTTGTAGATAGTTAGGAAAGCTGAAATGGTTGAGGTTTTGGGATCAAAGACTTGCTTAAAGGTAGGCTTGAAGTGTGCTTTGGGAGTTGGGCCATCATTGTTGCTATCAAGTACATTTATACGCGGGGAAAACTCTGCCGGATTCAGAGGGGGGCTGTCTAGCCCATAGCTGGCAAACACTTTCTTCAAGGGTAGTCAGGGTCTCAACAGCGCGGGCACCTGTATCAAAAGCTTGAGTGGTATGTTGTGCAGTAGTATCTAAGCGCTGACCTTGGGTGGTCACTATTGTGGAGAGATCAGCCAGTTGAGAAGTAAGGAATGGCCCCACTGAGAGGCAAGGGGTAAACCTATCATTCACAGAGTTGATCACGTAATTCATCTCTTGTACGTCTCTATCCAGTTCAGTATGATCTTGCTTCAATTGATCCACCTTGTTAGCTAGGGCAATTAGTTCCCTAGCACATTGAATTTGAGGAGCTCCTGGTAAGCCAGGGCAGCAACCATCTTCATTGACAACCCCAACTGGACTAGCAGCAGTTGCCATCATTTCACGTAGGGCAGTAAGTTCTTGCTGTAGCTCCGCAACTTGAGCAGTCAATTCAAGCACCTGGGGGTCAGGTTGAGGAGCTTCAGCAGGACTTCCCTGACTGCAAGTAGTCATATGTAGCTCTTGAATAGCGTCCCATATTCTTTGTTCTCAATCTTCCAAATTGTCAGAAGGGGGAGAGGGCAGAACATCTGGCTTGGGTGTAGCTAGTTCATTCACTTGACTCTGGAGTTTGGCTATAACAGTAGCGGTGGCAGCTCTTTCTTGATCAAATGCCACAATGAGTTCATTAAGGTCATTAACAGCAAAGTCCACTACCTGCTGTAGTTGCTCAAAGAAATACATGCTGAATGCATTGAGCTGTTGCACAAGTCATTCAAAGTCAGTGAGATAAGTGTTTAAGGTGGAATCTACTTGAGTTTGTCAGGGTTGTTCTAGCTGGTGAAACTTGTGTAGACGCTCTCTCACGTATTTGGGGATAGACTGGCACATTTGTTTGATAGAATTAACCAAACAGGTCTGGGAGGTGACAGAGTTGTGCTGATTGTCAGACACCAAGGGAAACAGGGAATGACTCCACTGTTGGTAGGCAGCAAACTGGTCCCAGTAATGAGTAACTGCTGCTTGCAGAGATGAGATTTCTTGGACGTGAAGCCTCAACACCATTTGATGGTGGGCCAAGGCAGGCTGCATAAAGGACAATAGTAAGTGCTCAGCAGAGCCGGCCACTGAGAGTAGATGTTGTGGAAATTGAGGAGCCACAATTGATTTGTAGTATTCAGCCCGGCTGAACTGCAGCTGAAGGCAAGGGATGGCTCCTTCATAGGCTATCCCAAGGGCTACTGACATGAATTGTTCTAAGCCAGGGGTACCCATGAGGTAAGCAACTAGGCAGGGACCATTCCCAAGGTTCAGTACAGTAGGGGTAATAGGCTGGTTGGCAATATCTTCCTCAATAGGAGGGCTAGTAATTTCAGTTGAAGTCAACTCTTGTATAGGCGGAGGCAAAGGACCTGAAAACATGGATGCAAAAGGGATAAGCAAGGGGCTTACAGCCCCTGTAGTGAGCACCATTTTTGTTGTGTTCTGAGGCGCGGCACAGACACACAACAGGAAATCCTAATCTTAGGATTGGATTTGTACTAAGTCTTGGTTAGATGACAAGGAAGGCTATGTGTTTACCTTGTGGCCCTGGAAGAATAATTTCTACTAGTTGTGGCTAGAGAGAGGTGCGGAAGTACAGAAGACACAAAGACAAAAATGTGAATATAACTTAATTTTTATTGGTGAATATGAAATGGAATATATAGTGGTTAGGAATACCACAGAACACTACCAGGACGGTAAGATCACTTGCCACCAGCATGAGTGGGGCAAGTGAGTTGCGCAGGATCAAGAAACCAAAAAATTGTACTTCCTGATTCAGTCATCAACTTATTTTGAGAGGCAAAAGCAAAAGCGAGAGATTTGTCTTCAAACTGGCCCACCAAAGACAAAATCAAAACATGGTGAATAGTGGTATTCACGACACTGACGTGTACGGGACCCTACACAGAAAAATATCTGACAGCACTACCATTTCTTATATCCCCACACACCAGCAAGTAGACACCATCCTACGCTATCACAGAGACCTTGGACACACCAAGAGCCAAAACCTATATGAGTTCCTTAAGCACAAGGCCTGGTGGCCAACCTTATATTGCAACGTTCAAGAAGTCCTAGACCAATGTGAGGTATGCAAATTTTTTGCCAAAAGCAAAAACCCTCCAAAGTCAGTACTTCCCATCCACAATCAACTATCCTTCAAAGTATGGGCCCTTGACGTCATTGGCCCCATGCCAGGGAAACACAATGACAAGAAATACATCATCACTGCCATAGACTTTGCTACAAGATGACCAGTAGCCCAAGCAGTAAGGGTGCACACTGGCAATGATGTACGGCAATTTATTGGCAAAGACATAATCAGCAAGTTTGGAAAGCCAGAACTCCTGATAACCAATGGAGGAAAATAATTGACCTCCAAAACCACCAATGTATACCTTGCTAAAAATGGGGTCAAACACACTATAACAACGCCATACCATCCACAGGCCAATGGATGTGTAGAGCAGCTAAATGGCAGCCTTGTGCAAGCCTTAGCCAAGCTCACTGCCAGGAGACCTGAAGACTGGTATAAGCAGCTACCAACTGCACTACTTGTGTGCCAAACTCAAGTGAACAGATCCACTGGAAAAAGCCCATTTGAGTTGGTATACGGCACACAGCCAAATATCATTCAAGAATTGACAGGGCCCAAACTGGAAATCCCAAGTGAAGTCCCCTGCGCTCAGACCCTCAAGTTATAGAGGCCAACAGCAAACAACCAGAAAAGGAAAACAAACGTCTGCAAAAAACTTTTGTTCCCATCCAAAATAGACATGAAGTTGGGGACAAGGTTTGGGTCATGAACGTTGATAAAAGCAAACTACAACCCAAGAAAGTAGGCCCAGTAATCATTCTAAAGGTAAACAACAATAACACTTACCTTGTGCAAGGACTCGTAAAGCGCAAACAAGACAAGAACCTACACCATGATTGCCTAAGACCCTGAAAAGCAAGATAAGAATAACGCAAAACTGCCCTGCCTGCCACAGAACAACAATTAGTCCAGTATGGCGCCCGGGCTCCTGACAACCTCCCTGACAACCTACCCCCAGAGGAGGCCAAACTTCAGTTGGGGGGTGTCAAAACAGCAGGCTCAACCCGCCAGCAAGGTTCCAAACAAGCAGGTTTGTGATCCGCAATTCAATTACCTGACCACTCAAAGCCAGATTAGGAAGTCAACTCAAATTACCAAATCCAACAACATGAACAGATGATGATCCCTTATGGTGGATAACTTGTTTTGGCGCTTGACTAATTACTAGGATCAAGCCATCCCCTTCATCATCCAGCTGTGTGATCAACACAATCATGTTTCTGTTATCTTTGATTCACATTGACTGTATAATCACTATCTCTCAATAAATATTATTATCTAGCTTCTAAATATTTTTACCCTTGTAACTCTGCTAAAACAGCACATTTACGGCAATGGGAAGCCACACACTGTCCATGTGTGCCATGGGGCTTGTCAGGTAATGTTCCATCTAGGGCTGAGAAAGTTTGATCCTGTACAAGATGGGCGGCTGACAAGTGTGCTGCCGGCTTAATTATTAATCAGGGGATCACTTGGGAATTACCTCCCTGAGAGGGAGTAATTGTAGATGCTGCAACAGCTGGGATGGTGGACCAAAGTGCTACATTATCCCAAAGATGAAAAGTCTCCACATCAAAATTTAGAAGCTGCAACGTCCAAGCAAAGATAGGGAATCATGTACCCTATGGATATAGGTAAGGAGGTATAAACCATTGGTGATCAAAGGTAAACCCTTTCAAAAATCTGCATTGACTATCTTTCCTAAGCCAGGCTCAACCTCATCAGAAACCAGCTGGAGACAGCTGAAACTAGGGGTGCAGCAGACAAGATCTAAATGGATTCCAAGGTTGGCCTTACCTTGGGTGGCCAGATCAGATCCCTTCTGGAACTGCAGATCCCCCAGATTGGGGGATCCAACTCTCCATGAAAGATCCCGGCCAAGAAGGCCAACCCTCCTCCAGAACCCAGCTCCACTACATGGTATACAGCAGCAAAACCAGGCTGAACCCCAGGGATGGGACAACATAATAATCAACCAATAAATAGCATACTATTGCTTACAGTGGCGCTGTCAATTGTGAAATACACCACAGGTGTAGATGGCTCTTCAGTGGTAGCCAATGGCTCATAGAAAGTATAAAAAATGTAGGGGCATGAACTGGCAATCCTGGAATCCAGAGTGTGGGGCCATGTTACAACTGTGTACACGGTGCAGGTGTATGTAATCTCACTGTCCCTGATGACCCTTATTTAGGACACTTTGGCAGCAGGCTGTGAGAGTGGCTTCTTTCTGGGATTCAAGCTACTGTTCATGGCTTGTGATTCAGGAGATGATTGGCTGGTGATGACACCTTGGGAGGCCTGCGTGTCAGCATGATTACTCTCAATATGTGTTATAGGTTTATTCTTGGACTCTCTGGGGCGTCCTTGTGGATGGTCTGCCCCGCAGGCTGATGCAGGAGCTGTTTGGGAATATGATAGTCTATCCATAAAAGTAAAGTAAAAAATATATATTAGATCAAGTATGTGTTTTATATAGAGTTTTAGTTTAGCTTTAGGTAGTTGTTTTCTCTTGATCTAGCCTTGAATATTAACAGAATCTCTGTATTGATGATTTGGGGTGCATCATACTTTACCAGAGCCTATTTTAGATGGGGTTGCATTTTAA
Organism: Entomophthora muscae; assembly: GCA_014839935.2. Taxonomy (NCBI): domain Eukaryota; kingdom Fungi; phylum Entomophthoromycota; class Entomophthoromycetes; order Entomophthorales; family Entomophthoraceae; genus Entomophthora; species Entomophthora muscae. The sequence goes on along the minus strand of QTSX02001691.1, from coordinate 56,643 downwards.
TTGATACTCATGTCTAGACATGGTTATTGAAATTGAATTTTTCATCTGGTTTTAGCCATAGTGGAGCTTCTTGATTTGGTTTGGTGTTTCCTAGCTCACTTAAAATGTAGTCAAAGTTGATTTTGGTTCCTGCAACTATTGTTTGAGTTTATTGTAGCATTTGTTTGTGATTTGAAATCTTGCTCATAGATTTGAAAATCCCGCACCTTTAAACCCCATAGTAAGCTTAACAAAAATAGTTGATGGACTTGAACACTTCCGATCAGATTCAAGTTAATTTATCTTGCCCACTTGAAACTTAAAGGTTGACTTATAATTTGAAACCTGCCTATTAGTTCCCACAATTTGAAAATATTCAAGTAAAAATACAAAGAATTTGATTTGATTTAAAAAGGCCCAGTCAGCAAATGTGATTTGCAATCTGGATCAAGGATTTAATAATCCCACATTTCTACTTTTAGGTTCTTAATTTACAGTATTATTAATTGTTGATTCAAAGAAAGAATATCAATTTTATTAAATCATTAAGAAGAAAGGTGTTCTGTTACTCATCAAGGAACAAGTGTGAGAGGGTATGGGCAGAATATACATCACTGTTATCTGTGCCTGTATAAGAGACATCGTAAGAGGTAGTGAGGAGGGATTGGGCAGTGTGTTGGGGGTCAGGGTTGGCAGGTTTCCTTCTTGGTCTTGAGAGAGGTTTTGAAGGAAGAGACAGTTGACTGAGAATAAGCAGCAAGAGCCAAATGCTTCAATTGCACAAAATTTTCTTCTATCATACATATGGACTTGACATACCAAATGAATAAGCAAGGGAGAGGCATGAGTCTTTTATTGACTTATCACTATCACTTGCATATACTGTAAATTCAGAACCTAAACATAAAAATACAGGATTGTCAAATCCTTGGTCCAAATCTTGAATCGCTTTTGCGGGAAACTCAGCCAAGTGAAAAATAAAATATTTAATAAAATCAAACATTTAATTTGACTTTTTTGATTTATTTAAATTGGCAAATTTTGAATCTCTTGAGCAGATATCTCAACTAACAAAAGACAAAACATAGCAAACAAATGCAGGATAAATGAATCAGAAATGCAGGATTCTAATGTACAATTTGAGATTTCCTGTATGTCTAACAAATCATAGACATCATGTAAAACTTAACAAATCTGAAATTGCGGGATTGTCAAATCCAAGAACCAAATTTCAAATAAAAAATGAGGTAAATTGAAATAAATATAATTTATGGGCATCTCAAAAAGAATGTCAAAGGATCTAGAGTGGATTTGTGCTAATTCTTTTAGGAATCATAGGCATTCTCAAAAATCACCCTATTCCAGTTTAAGACAGCTAAAATTTAGATCCTAATATTCACCAAATTAACATACTTAACAATAAAATTGACTAAAATGCACACTTCACTTTTTGAGTTTAATTTTTTAATAAAAATTTATTATGTCTTCTTTTAATAACAACCAAATAAATGAGCTGTTCCATAGCCTTGAAAAAATTATGCAGGGCTACACTGGGTCTTCCTATAGTGAAGCCACTGTCTATGGTCACTCCCAACCTGCAGATTCTTCCAAAAGCACTACCCAGGAGTGTGTTCTTTCTCTTGCGTCCACAAGCATGGCACTTTTTGTCCATCATGCACAGGCAGCTGCTAACTCAGATTTTGTATCAACACTAGCATCCAGAATTGGCCAAGTGAGCCATGGGGTCACCCAGAGAACCCAGGATCCAAAAACAGCCAATCAGATGACACTTTCTGTTTCCCAAGACAGACACATCCCACCTTCAGCTAATCAGCCTGTAAGACGCAGAAGAAAGCTAATTTCACCAAAGATTGTACTCAAAATGATAAAAAACAAGAGATGCTTATGTCCTTTGGGGAAATAGTGGCAGCATTGGTTTTGCAAAGTCCACTGTGGCTGCAACCCTGTGAGCCCACGACAATTGTGGCCCCCTCCCAAGAAGACCCCAACTGGTGCCTGTACTTCAACTGAAGGTGAAAAGGCCCACCCTCTCATGATGGCTATCATGGAGCATGACCCGCGGATGCCCTTGGTCCAGGTTTGTCTCCAACTGGGACTTCATGGCATTTCCACAAATAAAAGAACAGTTAATTTGTGGATGCACAGAGTTTTGGTTGCTGCTAGAATCTTGTCCAATCAGGTTCTCATTGACCCATTTTGGTGGATACCAACTCCTAAAATTCAAACATAACTAATTTTTTTTAAAGAGAGGGCAATGAGGACGTGCAATGACACCATCTTCTTGTTGTATGCCAAGATTTCTGCAAGTATCCAAGATTATGGAGAAAAGTGTATCCAATCTGAAGTTTACAAGTGTGGACCAATTTTGTATTGATTTGTTGGGATTTTGTTGGCAGTTTCCCCATTGGGTGTGATAAGGAGCGCCTTTTGGGGAAGCTTCAAATATGGAATTAGAAAAGAAGAGAGGTATCTTTTATTGGATAATATTTTAGACTTATATAGATTTGGCTGTGGCAGAGATTTAGTTGGATCAAACCTAGGGGTTGGTCATGTGCGGGATGGGTTTGAGCCACTGGATACTTGGACATTCATGTGATATTGCTTGGTTGCCATTCTTGGTATGTCAAACTGTATATTGAAAGTGCACCAAATTGGGCAATAACTGGATGTTAAGTAAGTTGGCGGTAGCCAGAATGCTTGTACATCCAGATCCTTGACAGGTGTCAATCATTACTTGGCAATATCAAACAACACAGATGAGTATGACTACCAGAAAGAGCTCAAGGACATGCTGGAGGAGTGGGCTAACCAACAAGCTATGCACACAGTTGTACTGAGTGCAGAGATGGAGCTGCAGGAATGGGCAACCAAAGAAATTAGGGCTGCAGGGAATATCTGTTGGTCCTAACCCACCAACCACACTGACATGCATCTTGCAGATGTATGTCTTTACAATTTTGGTTATGCTCTCAGGCATTCAAAGCCTGCCACCTACAATGAACTGTGCTCCAAAATTGAGAAGGGGTATGGGCTTTTCCCTTATGTATTTGTCCAGGACTTATCCAATCTCATCATCTTCTATGCAAGTGATAGTGATAGTGATAAGTCCAGAAAGGGCTCCTTCCTTCCCCCACACTAATTAATTTGTTTTGTCAAGCCCACATATATGACAGAAGAAGAATTTGAACAATTGAAGCAATCAGCTCTTTCCTCCTCTTCCCAGTCAACAAACCCTGCCTCCCAAACCCCCCATCAAGATGAAGCCACCCACCTTCCAACCCTGGCTCCCAAACCACCCTCATTCCCTTCCCACTACCTCTGATGCTGTCCCTTTTACAGGTGCAGATGATGGTGACGTACATTTCACCCATTCCCTCCCCTACTCATCATTTGATGAGTAAAATAAAACCTTTCTTTGTGAAATCTTATTAAAGTTGATATTAAATATTCCAATTCACAATCACTACTGTTGAAAATTGGTGTATGCCAGCAGATTCAACAGAAGATTTAGAAGGTTGGGGCACACACTCACTATATGCCTTTGAATGTGAGAATTATGAAGACATTGGCCAACTTAATTTGTAATGAATAACTTTATTGGATCCTATACAAGTAGGTAAAAATTCTATTTTCTGGCGTTTACTATCAACGCCTTATATAGAGATATTCTCATATTAATAATCATTAGTCACTGGCAATGTCTTCTAGGACATTCCAGCGCACTGTCAAGTCTTGGTTGAGTTGGCAGAAAAAGGGGCAACTTCCCATTTTAGGGCACAATCCCGCAATGCCTAACACAAGGACACCCTTTTCTAGCACATTAATCAGTGATCCTTTTTTAGGTGTATAATCACTTCTATATTTGACCTTGATTGGGAGTCAAATCAACCATTCAAATCAATCCTGGCGCCTTGGCGTAATTCCACCTTGAAACTGGCGTCTTGGCGCTCAATGTTAATTATTGCTGCACTCTGGCGCTTGCAAATAATGTCCTGGCGTTGTTGCAACTGAACCAATGATGATTCAGTATTTGAATTGGGGAAGACAACAGTCCAATAGAAAGGACAGGAATAATAAGAATAAGGTGTCGTTTATTGTAGAATATTGTGATTAATATACCATATGGAGAAAGCCACACGGCCACAAGGGGGTGGCATGGTGGCATGTTCCATGTAAGGATTGGAGCCAAGGAATAACTTGTGCGGGATCAGCAGGTCAAATTGGTAGTGCTCCTAGTTAGGAGAAGGTGCCTGCAATTTGATATTGCCATCAGATTGGTCCATGTTGTTAGATACGTCAAGGGGCAACTCATTGAGCTCCCCCTGTGTATTGTAAGATACATTGGCAGGCAATTCTGGAAACTTGGTTGCAATACCCCCTTGCCCCCTGCTTGTTGTCAGATAGCAGGATCAGATTTTGCGGCAGATCTGGGAAGGCCTGTACAAACAACCTTTGTGTGGGGATGGCACAACAGGAGTGCAAGCAATTGTGGTAAAGCTTCTTGGTGTTCCCTTGGGCATCTTCAAGTTGGTAGATGTGGTTGTCATAGACTGCAGCTATCTTGAAGGATCCTAAGTGGTTAGGTTCTAACTTGGCTGAATTGGGGTTGAGGGCGTAGATGGGGTCACCTTTGGTGTATCTGGTCTCAAGGTGTCTTGTCCCTCCCTCAATTTGCTTGTGCTCAATGTCTTGGGCCTTGGCGCGCCACTGGTTCAGGAAGAGGGTAGGCAACAAGGGGGTTTTGCGGGAACCGTGGATTGTAGCTTCTCTTGCTCTACTCCTGCCAAACCATTGGGCGTCCCAAAGGCCAAAGTGCTGGGGCTGAACCTGGTGCCCTTGAGGATTCTTGCTCATAAAATGAGCAGTGCGGTGGGCAGATGTTCAGTCCATGCCATATTAAGATGTTCCTGTGAGAGTTTGGCAATCAAATGGACCAGGGATCCATTCAATCAATCTACCTGCCCATTGGCTTGCAGATGGTATGGAGTTGTGACTATTTGTTGTAGGGCATTTTTGGTGCAGTACGCTTTCATGACATGTCCAACAAGCTTGGGACTCCTGTCTGTAATAAGGCGTTTGGGTTGTTCAAAAGGGCCACAATTTACTTGCCAAGGAAGCAAGTGATGGTGGTAGTGGTGTGGTTAGTGGTTGCCCATGCTACTGGCCAGCAGTTGAAGTAGTCAATGGCTGAGATGATATATTTCTTCTCAAGTATGTCTTCAGGGAGAGGCCCAACAATGTCAAGGGCCCACTGCTCAAAGGGTTCATGGCCTTAATGGGTAGCACGGACTTGGGGGATGCAGGTTTTGACGTATTCTTTTTGCACAACACATATGTATCAAGGTGATCTGAGATGTCTTGGCGCATATGCGTCCACCAAACCTTATGTTTCATGATTTCAAAGAGGTTCCGTCCTCTAACATGGCCCAAGGTGCAGTGGTAGTGCAGTATGGTGTCCCCTTTCTTTGTGGTGGGAATATAGGATGTCTTTTCACCTGTCTCTGCCTGGCAGCAGACATTGCCAGCATTAGTGGTGAACTGGCTCTCATTGTCCTTCAGTTTGGAGATGGTTACCAAATTAAGACCTTCATAGTGGGTCGCTTCAGGTTGGAGGTAGAGCATTGGCCAATTGGGGTTAAAGTTTTGTCCCCAGTGATGGATGCCACGTAGAGCCTTGAGAGGGCATCTGCTGTGACAAGCTCTTTCCTATGCTTGTACTCAATAAAAAACTGGTAAGGAGATAGACAGTCAATCCAGCCTTCCTGGCGGTGTGTCAAGTGGGACTGTGTGTTGAAGTATTGGAGTAACTTGTGGTCTATCAAGACACAGGGTGGGAAAGTGGCCCCTTCCAAGTAATAGCACCACTTCTTGACACAGTGCACAATTGCTGCTAACTCCTTGTCATGAATTGGGTAACATTGTTCTGAGTCAGTGAGCTTCCTGGATTTGTATGCCACAGGGAGGAAGACACACTTGTCAGTTTCTACCCATAACACACCCCCTATGGCCCTGTCAGAGGCGTCAGTCTTGAGTTTGTATTGATGGTTTCAATTGGGAAACTGTAATACAGGTGTAGTTGTAAGTCTCTGCTTCAACGTCTCTTAGGTTTGATCTCTGGCAGGGGCCCAATGAAAGCACTGTTTAGTGTTCAGGAGCTTGGTGAGAGGTGCAATAAGTTTTCCGCAATTGGGGATGAACTTGCACACATAGGAAACCATGCCCAAGAAGGTGTGCACCTGACCAAAATTGGTGGGGGTGGCATGCTGATGATTACCTTGATTTTGGAAGGGTCAGGATTTATCCCTTGGGCAGAGAAGTGTTCCCAAGGAACAAGAGCTCTGACTTAAGGAATTCACATTTGGAGGGCTTAGCCTTCAACTGGTTTTTCCGAAGGGTGTCAAGGATAGCACAGAGGTGTTGGAGGTTTGTGGTTTGATCTTGACTGACAACAATAATGTTGTCAAGATACACACCAACACACTTTCCAATCAATTACTCAAATGCATTTGTTCATTAACATGACAAAGGTGGAAGGAGCGTTAGTCATTCTAAAGTTCATGACCTGGCACTCAAACAACCTGTAGCGTGTTTGGAAGGCAGTTTTTGCTTCATCCCCTGGGGCAATGCAGACCTGGTTGTACCCTGCAGAGAGATCAATATTGCTTAAGACCTTTGCACCCGCAAGTGTGTCAAACAGGCCATCATTCAACAGCAGGGGGACTTGTTTTTAATGGTCACCTCATTGAGGGTGTGGTAATCCGTGACTAGGCAAAGGGACCTGTTCTTCTTGGCTACAAAGAAGACAGCAGCCCTGTATGGCAAAAGCAAGGGGTGTATGAAACCCTTATCAAGTGCATCTAAAAGGTGCTAACAGAGGGTTTCATCTTCTTTTGGTGTTAAGAAATAGAGGGGACATGCTTTGGGAAGCAACCCTTGTAGTTGTACAGCATTCTGGATCTCCCAGGGCGGAGGTAGTTTGTCCAGTGTTTCACAGAAAACAACCTTATACTCCTCAAGGATAGCGGCAAGTGCCGGTGGAGATGAGTAGTCAAGGGAAGGGCTGCAGATAGTTCTGAGCAGATAACTTCAACTGAGCATTGCGTGAATTCTAGTTCCCCCCTTGAAATTGTACATGCCCATTTTTGTGATTCTGACAAACACAGTATTGTGCAGCAACTTGCTCATTTCAACAGGGTATATCTGAAAACCCACCACATTCCTATTAAGGGTGATCACAGATGTATCCAAGTCAATGTAGGGGCAATTATGCCGTAGCCAGTTGAGGCCAGCAATTATGTTGTGGCTGAGTCCTGCCATGATTGGCCCAGAGAGCTTAACCTGGATGTTCCCCATTCTCACAGAGAAGGGTACCGTCTTGTGGGTAATTGCCACTCTTCAGGAATCAGCCACCCTTACTGCCTTGAACCTGCTTGGCACTTGGTCTAGATGTTGAGCGTCTGCAAATGTCTGGTCAACCATAGTGTGATTGGCCCCAGTATCTACCTGTAGTTTATGGGTGTTCCCACGGAAACAGAAGGGGTAGGCCAAGCAAGTTACTTTATTTGGAGAGGGACTGGCTTGAAATATGGGGTCATTGCTATGAACTTGGAAGACATCAAGGGTTTCAACTTTGTGAATGTTGTAGTTGCAGGGGTTCTTTTCTAGAAGGGATTGAGAGTGATGGTCAAGTGGGGTTGTAGAACCTCTTGTAACTACAACCCCCTGGCTTTTCCTGGGTCCTCAATTTGTGCTAACTGGAGTTCCCTTTTTTGGGGGTGCTTAACCACATTTTCCTGTTGGCGCGGCTGGCAGCAACTGACTTGGCTGTGAGCACTGCCAGGTTTGGTACAAGGTTGGGGTGGTGTGTCATTAGAGCAGCAGAAACCCATTGAAGCCTGATTATTAGCCTCCACAATGGCCTTATAGCTATCATTGATGGAGGTGCAGCAATCTACAGGGACCCACTTGCAGATATGGGGGTTTAACCCATTAACTATCAAGGTAAGGAGCATGGTGTTCTTGTTAGTCATGGCTTCTGGGGCAGCGGCAAGATATTTAGGAACAGAACCAGTCTGTTTAATAGACAGGAGGGGAGTCCCTACCACAATGGGTGAGAATGTCTTGCTGTAGCGGGACTTTGCGGCATCCCTAAATGACGCCCAGGTGATTTCTATTTCTCAACTGGCCCAGGTGGTGAACCAAACTGCAGCAGGCCCTGTAAGATGGCCTGAAGCAGTGACAACCCACATAGGCTCAGGTACCTGACATACACAGAGGCGGGTTTCAGTGGAGTGGAGCCAGCTGACAATGTCAGCCCCTTCCACGCCACCTGCAAAGGTTTTTAACTGGAGGTTGAGCATGCGTTGTGACAGGTCTGACTGGGGCAGGGTGACACTAGTGTTGCTCTTCCCAAGTCAGAGTCAATTGTACACACTTTTGAGTACCAGTTGATCTTGATAGATGACATACCTGTCAGGGATGTTCCTTTTGGGGATTGGCAGGAAGGTTTCTTGGTGGGGAGTAGCCATAAGGCCCATACTCTGTCCTTTCTTGAGGGGATTTTCTCTTTAGGTAGCTTTTAAACCTATCACTGATACCACTTTTGCAACTGAACCAATGAGGATTCAGTATTTGAATTGAGGAAGACAACAGTCCAATAGAAAGGACAGGAATAATAAGAATAAGGTGTCATTTATTGTAGAATATTCTGATTAATATACCATATGGGGAAAGCCACACGGCCACAAGGGGGTGGCATGGTGGCATGTTCCATGTAATGATTGGATCCAAGGAATAACTTGTGCGGGATCAGCAGGTCAAATTGGTAGTGCTCCTAAGTAGGAGAAAGTGCATGCGGTTTGACATTGCCATCAGATTGGTATATGTCACTAGATACGTCAAGGGATGGCTCATTGGGCATCCCCTGTGTATCATTAGATATGTTGGCAGGCAAGTCTGGAAGCTTGGTTGCAACAGTGTCCCAGCACTTGATGTAGACTGTAGTGGCACTCTGGCACCAAGAATAATTACTGCTGGCGCTGTGGGCACATTTCTGAGGTTGCTGGCGTCCTGGCGCCCATTATCTAGGGTGGTGGCGGCTTTGCGTGATTAATCACAGTGACAACGCCATGGACCACTAACTGTACATTTATTAATGTACTTTTAATGACACTAATTTATTAAATGGTAATTGATTGGTCCTTATCAATTTGTCATTAATTGCCTAATAAATTGGGCTTTCCACAATCCCTGCTCATCAATTCTTCACAACTACTATATTCTTTTTACATTATTGACATTCCCCATAATTAATACAATGTTGTACATTTGATGTGGTAACATATAATTTTTTGCATGAACATTTTTTGTTATCAATAATAAATTAAGGACTACAAAGGTAAATTTTATATTATAACATTGCAGATATTTGTTAAATCCTGATATTTAAATATTAAATGCATAACTCAATGCATTCTTTATAATAAAATTCATTGTAAACAAGTCCTTTTTCATTGTAATTTAAATAAATGGATTTTGTTTATATTAGGGTGCCATTGACGCTTAGTACAAATATTGATACATAGTGCATTTTACAGCCTGTATATTTACCTATTGATAATAATTCTGTAAACTTTTTAGTCAGATTTTGTGAGGTAATAATATAACAAATCAATAAATTACTGTTTATGACCATTAATTGGCTGATTTTCTTTGCTGGGACAATAGTGCATTTTCTGATATTTACGCACTGGTATCCAATTGGTTGATTTCACGTCCAATTGAACAGGCAATAGAAAACATGGTTGCCACCCCAAGGCCAGATGTGATTGGGGTGGCAACCACGCTTCCTATTGCATGTGCAATTGGATGTGAAACCAACCAATTGGACACCAGTGAGTAAATATCAGAAAATGCACTATTGTCACAGCAAAGAAAATCAGCCAATTAATGGTCATAAACAGTAATTTATTGATTTTTTATATTATTACCTCACAAAATCTGACTAAAAAGTTTACAGAATTATTATCAATAGGTAAATATACAGGCTGTAAAATGCACTATGGATCAATATTTGTACTGCTTAATTTACTATTGATAATGAAAAATGTGCATGTGTAGATGATAGTACTATAAAAACCAGTTTTTTGATGCAATTCAAACAAAATGTCATCAATCTATAACTTAATCAACAAATTAGAAGCTCATCTGCAAAAGGTTGTTAAAATTGAGAAAAATATCAGGGAAATAGTGACAGGAAAGCTGGGGGACAAGGGCAGCCACTAAACCAGTCAAAAGAAGAAGCTCTGAATAAATTGAGAAATATTATAGATGAAAAGAGCAAAGAAGCTTTATTTAATATACAGGGAACAATTCTATCAAGTCTGAAGTTCAATGATGCAGCCTAAAATTTGTGGGAGTTCTGGCAAGGGGCCAAAAAAACAATAAGAAAATCAAGCTGATTGAAGAAACTGAAATTTCAAAGGAAATCAACACAAATGAAGAGGAAACTGATCAAATGGAAACAGATAAAAATGAAGCACAATCAAGAAGCAGAAGAGCTACAATAAAAAATGAGCATGTATCAAATGAAAATCAAGAAGAAGAACAAGTAGCACAGAAAACAAGGAATATAAGATTAGGAAATCAAATGAAGAGCAGCCAACCCTCATGAAGTTTGCTGAAGGGGCGCCAGTGGCTGAGGGGGCCGCAGGGGAAACAATTAGTAAGTTTATATATATATTTATTATATTTACTTTAGTTATAAATAAGAATGGAGACGCAGTTGCTGAAGTGGCAGCCTTTATGCCCAGTTGGTTTCACGGGGGTTACCAATCACTGGTAGCCCCTGTAATTCAAATAAATAAAAATGAAATAAATAAAATAATTCAAAAAACATCAATCAATATGCAACAAAAGAAGCAATGAAAAAGGAATTCAAAGCGCCAGAAGGAAGTTCAACTTGGGTCAGAGAAGCCTATGAAGTAGGCGCAAGTATCAAGTTCAATGAAATGATGGAAATTAAAATAAACTTCAACATGAATTCCAACAAATATATCTTTGGATGTCTTGAACAATTTCAATTTTCAACTATGAACTCATATAAAAAACCTAAAAAATCAATTTCAAGTTCTCTAGAAAAAATTAAGGCAGCAATCTTCAATAACTTAATCAAATCAATATCAATATCAATATCAAATAGGAAAAGTATTCTTAGTCAATAAGATGAAACCTTTATTATATTTTTTGTAGAGGCATGGGTGGCCAATCTGTGAGAAAGGGAGGCTAAAATAACTAAGTTTGGCTCCCATCCTGGGGGAGGATCCACAAGGATACCATCCAGTGCAGGACTGGTATGGCTGCTCAAAGGGGTGTCCATAAAGAGGACACGGAAGATACCCGGGGAAAATAGGAGTCCAAACCCATAAAAAACATTCCACTAAGTAAACAGGATGCACGTTTGGGAGTGAGCTCTGGGGTGCCCAAACCTTCTTCTGAGACCAGGACAATTGGATCCTCAGAGGGGAGAGGCATAGGGTAGGGCAGACTGGAGGGGGTAGCAGAGGCTGTCTTGATGGTAGGGAACTCAAGGTCATCACAGGTTTGACTCCTCACAACTTTCTCACTGGTAGCATATAGGTCTTGGGCGTGTGCAGGGATATCCTCAAAAATGTGCAAGAACTGGTCAGGGTTGGTGCCAACGTGGAGGAATGAATTAGAAATACAACCCCAAAGATCTGGAGAGGTAGACCAAATCATTACCAAGGCTGGTGCCAAATTAAAAACCACAAACTTGATCAGAGGCACTAGCATTTAATTTCTGGGTCTGAAAGCAAACCCCAACAAAGCAGATAGTTTTCTGGAGGTTTGTTTGCCTCAAGCTCAAAATCAAATAACCCAGAGACAGACAGAAAGTCTCCAATACACAAGGAAAGGACAGGGAACAGCAACCGCGAACCAAAGGGTTGGAAAGCGTATATAAAAGCTTTATCAAAGCGTATAGGAAGCCTCAGAGAAATTAAAAGCAAAGCGGGAACAAATTCAAACTTAAAATAGGTATATATATTGAATTTAATACTAATCTTTAAAATCAATTCAATTCCTTCAAAGCAAAAGGTGTAAGCTTTAACTTTGATGCTAACAACGTCTATAGGGACTTTGGAAAGCAGCAAGAAGGCCCAAAAGAGAGGGAATAGGAAAGGGAAAACAAAACCTTTACTAATAATTTTAGAGAATAAAAGGGCCAAATAAAAGACCCCAAAACCACTAAAGTTTTAAGTGTTGAAAGTTTAAACTTTATTTGTAAGAGTGAGCAAGCAGGGGACCAGAAGTCCCCTGTCTTGCTTTAAGGGTGGGAATCAAAATTCAAAGATCACCTGACCCAGGGGCGCGGATTTGATTTGCTACTGGAAAATTTTTGCCAGGCAGATCCAGCAAGCTGGAGGGTTTTGCACCAATTTCCAACTCCAACTCTGATTGGCTGGGATCAAATGAATGGAGAAAATCACCATTCAATCCAGTTAAGTTGAGATTTAATGATTTGGCAGTAGCGCAACCTAATTGCTTAGACCTAATTAATTTTAAATGTGGCCAAGCCCAAGCCAAAAAATAGTCCAAATTAATCAGGAATTCCTCCCAAGTGGTGACAGAATCAAAAGCACCATTATTTACCACTTGAGAAGGGTATGCCAACACAAATCTCTCATCAATTGTGTGGGCTAAATCTTCAAGGGAATTAAGGGGCTTGGCTGGCTTCTGAGCAGATTTTTTTGTATGGTGCAGGAATATTGTCCTATCCAGGGCTAAAGGGGAAGTGACTATACACAATCCCTCTAAAATGCCTGACTTGCCTTTAATCAAATTTTCAAATGCATTCTATATGAATATATTAGTCATTATATACAAGAAATTCTGCTTATTTGCAGAAAGCTATACTTCACAGCAACTGCACCTTGCTGTTTACCTTGGGGCAATCATCCACTGCATCATGAAAGTCAATGTGAAAAAGCTGGAGGATGTCCCTCTTCAAATGGACGTCTGCCGGCTGGCACTGGACAAAATGAAGACGCTGTGGGGCTACCAAACTATAGAGCATGTCCTATACAACTGTTTTACATTAGCTTTGTTGTACAGATAAACAATACCTCCCAAAAAGAACCTATTAATCAATTTTCTTTAACAATTGCCCTTTATAAGACGCTCAGCAACCACTGGGGTGCTGAGCGCCACCCCTCTTACAATTGCATCCAGAGTTGTCCACCATGTACAAAAAATTATGTGTCCCAATTGGACACAATAGCAGAAAATTAATTTTGGGGTAAAATACCCTGGAATAATCCCATTCCCCTTTGCAATTAGCATCCCCTTAATAAATTATCTTCCTTTACAATTTATCTTTGATTTTAATTTCAATTTTTTAATTTATTTTTATGTTCAATTTTATTTTAAATTTTAATTTTAATATCAAATCTTAATATTTAGAATATAATAGCAATATAAGTAAATATATTATAATACAGTAGTTATAGTAAGCAAACACGTGAAATAATAAAATATGATTTAAAAATTTGTTTATTTAGTTGCTTGTTGAGTACAGGTTCATATATTATGTAGTTAAACACCACACTCTCTATTTATCCAAATCAAGCTGCCTGCTCCACTTAAGTTTTAATTGAGTGATTGTTTAGAACTCAAATTATTTTTCCCTTGTAATATGATTTGGTGAATAGATTTGCTATGTTTAACCTGCGCTGTATGTACTATTTAGTTTGATATACATGAAAATTATTGGTTTTGTGTAGTATGGCTGTAGTGGCACTGAAATAATAAGAATCAGGTGATGCATCACAAGGTCAAATCTGTGGCTTTTAAAATAAAAGTCAATGGTACTAAAAAGGGTTCACAATTATTTAAATAAAATTAATCTATTTCTATCTTTTTTAATTTAATTATTTGTTAGCTCTACAGGCAATACACTATTTGGTGGATTATAATAAAAAAATACATATCTCTATATCTATTATAATTAATTTTAAACATTTTGTACTAATACTTATATGTTTATAATACAATCCAATGTCACGTCATTTTATATTAATAATAATTTTTGCGTCCTAATAAAAACAAAATAAATAGAACTGAAAACAAAAGATATCCAGAGCGCCCATTTATCTGATTGGCTCAGATGCAAGGGCTTTAGGGAGGAAGGATTTGGAGTGCTTGTAAAAAGCTGCCACCACATCAGGTGGTATCTCAAATTGACTGACCTCAAGAATATTAAAGAGATCTTTGGTGTCTTGAGGGAGGCCTTTCTTCACCTTATTCTTGATCCAACTAAGGACCTCCTTGATTGGGTTAAGGAATGGAGAATATGGGGGGAGAAAGAGGAGTCTCATTGGACAATCAGCAAGGCGGTGGTTGGAGGAATGTCTATTCTTGTCAATGAGTGAGAACTTGGAAACAACCAGATCCACTTTGTGGAGCCCAACATTGTCAGGCACAACAATGTTGGTTGCACTTGTTACAAAAGTAACAGTTTCAAAGCCCCAGGCAGGAATCAAAACTGCTCCTATCTGCCAGGCGGGGCTAGCGGGCAGGGGATATTTGCCTGCACCTGGATTTGCTTTTAAGAGCAAAAATCCAGGTGTGGGAACCATTCCTGCCCTGGTGGCAGCTATGGGGCCTAGTATGGGCCCCAAAAGCTATGCCCAAGCCTTAGTGGGTTTGGCTGGGCCTGGGCAGGCTAATTTTAGCTGCCCAGTAAACCCATTTCAAGCCCACCCTCCATCAAGTAATTTGGGGTTTCCAATTAGGAACCCCTTTTTTAATCAAGTTTCTTTGCCTCAAGAATGCCTGTCAAGCCAGTCCAAAAATGATGATCAGAATGGTAAAACCCCCATGACTCCTGAAGCCAAACCTTTCAGAACCAATGACCAGCCAAGCCAAGATGGACCACCAAAAAGCCAAACAACTGTTCCTGAAAACCCTAAACATGACCTTGAAGCAGCCAACCAAACAGCAGAACCTGAGATGCCAAGCCATTCCACACAGTTAGCACCAGAAGAATTCCCAGAGGCACCTGCATTTGAGTAATTATATAAATCAGAAGCAACCAAAAAAAATTATGTATTGCCATCCTTACCAATAAAGTTGTTATGAACCTTTGGTTCACCAATCTGTTTCCATAATTATTTTTGATACTTGTCCATCTGCAAACACCAAAGAGTCAGTATCCATCCACAGGGATAGATAGCCAGACTCCAGTTGACAAAACCAAAGCCTTTGACTACTACTGCCCACCCAATGCTCCATTTGGCCCTATGTATTTCACTGAGTATCCCCCAAGCCCTGACCGCAAACCCTGGACATTGGAAGACTTGCAGTGGTACACCTGCCCAAATGCCTCCAAGGAACCCTACCAAATTGTCTGTGGCAGCAAAGCAATCCTTTTTATCCTTTGATCTTCAACGGGAAATACAACAATCCTGCTCACTACCTGGTCCCCATGGAACCACACCCACACCCAAACTGACCACCTCAATCCCACCCACTTCTGATGCCACTGGCCAGAGTAGTCAATTCCTGGGAGTGCTTTATCTGGCGCTCACAGGGTTGATTGATTCTGCCTTGCTAGCAGCTGGGCCCTGGGCTGTGGCTGGGAAGGCCCTGTTCTACCTGTTAAAGTTAGGTCCCATCATCTGGTGGGCCATGCCAGTACATACTTTGACTCCTCCCTCACCTGCTGGAGCTCCACGGTACTCCTGGTATCCTGACAGTACTGCAATAATTGATCCGGAGGTACTCCTTGACAGATCAGAGAAAATCAAGGAATGTCCTGCTATTATGAGAACCCTTGATCATCTAAAATTGATCCAACCTGCAGGGACCAAGAAGCGCAACCATTGAATAGGTCTGGGAACAGAAAGCTGCACAATGTGCTACACCATCCTTGGACCCCTTCTCAACCCACCCATGCCTAGACCTGAGTGAGGAGGAAAACAACAATTTTTTGATGTAAAATAATTGGACATTTCCAGTCTTCTTGAGAGCCACATATGTCTCAGCATAAATGTGTCAACCCTCAATTGTTTTGCTGCTGTTCCTGTTATACAGCAAAACTCCCAGTACTTTCCAGGAGAAGCCTAACTTGACCATGGTTTCATAGACAAGGGTTTTTGAAACCAAAAGCCCAAACTCTGTGGTTAACATTTATTGGACAGCAAGTGTGTCCAGGTGGCAATTCTTAGTAACCCAGTGCTTGATTGCATTGATATAAACGGGCTGAAGGAGTTTTGGCTGCCACATAGCCTTGGTGGATTTGTCAATTTGTCTGGTGTTGCCATATTTGGTGTTGAGGTTGCCAATATATCTGGCTGTGACACCAAATTGGGACGCAATATCCCAAACTGCCATTCCCCTGTTCAAGCAGTTGAGGAGAGCTTCATGCTCACTATCTGTCAACCAACGCCGGCCCTTGGCAGGTACCACGGCATCCTGGCTAGCAGGCTGAACACAGGGGATGGGGACCTTTGTGTAGAAGGTGGGATCATGCTTGGTTGTGCTGGCGCTGTCTATGGTGTCATACAATACAGGCACAGATGGCTCTTTGGGGGTGGCCAATGGCTCATAGGAGGTGTCAAAGACGCAGGGCAGGAATTAGCAACTCTTGGATCAAGAGTGCAGGGCCAGGTGACAACTGGGTACACGGTGGAGGTGTATGTAACCTCATTATTCCCAATGACCTTTGTGTATGAGACTTTGATTGCAGGCCTTGAGAGCAGCTTCTGTCTGGGATTCAGGCTGTGTGATCTGGCTTGGGATGGGGGAGGTGATTGGCTGGCACTGACACCTTGGGGGACCTGTGTGTTGGCATTAATCCCCTTAATTTGTGTTCTGGGTCTGTTCTTGGACCCTCTGGGATGCCCTCATGGATGGGCTGCCCTGCAGGCTGGTGCAGGAGCTGGTTGGGAATGCAATTGTTGGTCCATAAAAATAAAATAAAAATATATTTAAGATTAAATATTTATTTAAGATTTTGATTTAGTTATGAGTAGTTATTTTCTCTTGATTTAGCCTTGAATGGTAACAGAGTTTCTATATCTGTGATTTGAAGTGTATAATATTGTATAATTTCTGGGTTTGGATAATTTTAAAGTTTAGTCACTTTTTATGTCTAAACATGGTTATTGAGATTGAATTTTTAGTTTGATTTTAGTCATGGTGGAGCTTCTTGATTTGGGTTGGTGTTTCCTAGTGTGCTTACTGTATATTAAATTTGGATTCCAGTTCCCGCAATTATTATTTGAGTTTACTAGTGGCATTCAAAAGTGATTTGAAATTTGGTTCATGGATTCAACAATCCCGCAATTCCAAAAAACATAGTAAACTTAATGAAAATGGTTGATGGATTTGAACGCTTCCAATCTGATTCCAGTTAATTTATTTTGTCCATTGGAAATATGCAGTTCAACTTGAACTTTGCAAAGTGTCTATGAGTTCCCGCATTTTTAAAATTTAAATAAAAATACAAAAAAATCAATTTAATTAAAAAAGGGCCATCCTGCAAAAGTGATTTGAAATTTGGACCAGGGATTTGACAATCCCACATTTTTACGGTTAGGTTCTGAATTTACAGTAATGACTTTTTATTAAAACTAAAATCAATAAGAGAAGAGTATAGTTTAGTTAATTTTTTGTTAAGTATGTCTAATTTGATGAATATTGCAATCTAAATTTTAGCCATCCTAAATAGAATCAGGTGATCTTTGAGAATGTCCAAGACTCCCAAAAGAATTAGAAAAAATCCACTCTAGATCCTTTAACTCCTGTTTGAGACACTCATTGATTAAATTCATTTTAAATGCACTTCATTCTTGATTTGAAATTAGGTTCTGGATTTAACAATCTGGCAATTTCATGTTTGTTAATTATTGCATGTTGTCTATTATTAATTCCACTTACAGGTAATACCAAAGCATACATTAGAGCCCTGCATCTCTGATCCATGCATCTCACATTTGCTTGATGTTCCTTCTCTTTGGTTAGCTGAGTTATCTGCAGTAGGGATCCAGACTTTAAAATTCAAATGAATCAAACCCCGTCCAACTGAATGGTTTGTTCAGTAGATATTTTGGGGGTCGCTCAGCTGAGTTGCCCCCAAACCTGGTTTGAAATAAGGGCCAAGGATTTAACCATCCCGTACCTCTACTGTTAAGCTCTGAACTTGCTTCAGCCCAAGCTTGGAGTTGCTCCTGGTACTGCTCCTCAGCAATACCAAAGTTCTTGTCACTAGTATAAAAAAATTCACAAAAAAGCAATAAGAATTACATTAAAATCAGAAAAGCAAAGTGTTTCTAGAGTATTGATTTTATTTAAGTGTGTCAGGGAACCAACTTTGGGCATCTGGCCTATCATTTTCTGGGATTGGACGGACTCCAGGCCAGGAAGGCAGAGCCTGCCATAGGATAGGTGCTAACTTAAATAGGTATGGCATAGATTTTCCTACCCAAGATCATGGGCTGAAAGCTGGGATTAAGTGTCAATCACCCCAGTAAGGGTTATTTAAACTATACCAAACAGCTTATTGGAGCTATCTAAGAATAGTTCAGAGGTGGATGCAGGCAAAAGTTTGGGGGTAAGAGGTGGCTCCATGTCTAATTGGTAGGCAGGGAGGAAATTGTATTTATCTTTAAACAGACAGGGTTCAGTGGTAAACCAAGGGACCCTTTTATTATATCTGGTCAACTCTTTAGTGCAAGCCAAGTGATTACTTGCTAGTATTTTCTAGAAAGTTTATTCCTGGTATTCAAGTTTCAATGATACTCAGTGAAGTAAACAGGACCAAAGAGAGCACCTGAAGAACAGAAACTTGT
Organism: Entomophthora muscae; assembly: GCA_014839935.2. Taxonomy (NCBI): domain Eukaryota; kingdom Fungi; phylum Entomophthoromycota; class Entomophthoromycetes; order Entomophthorales; family Entomophthoraceae; genus Entomophthora; species Entomophthora muscae. The sequence goes on along the minus strand of QTSX02001691.1, from coordinate 37,774 downwards.
GAGTGGTAGGGCAGACGGGCCAAAAAAATTAGAGTTAAACTGGCAGATTACTAAGATAAAAAACAGTAATAATTGGGAAAACACCATCCCATAGTCTTTATTCAAAAATGACAATAAAGTCTGATGCAGGGTCTATGGGTTCATATAGTACCCCACTACTAGACGTTAATCCTAATGAACAGGATTCAGTTGTTCCTTAAATGGGAATTCATACGGGTGGATTGCCTAGGTTTTGGGGCATTAAAATAACACTGACACAGAAAGGGTGTTCATTAGCTGGATCTTTAAGAAGTTTATCATAACCCTTCTGTTCTGGAGCAATATTCTTGGGGGCAACATTATGATCTGTATTTACTTCAGGGGTGAGGCTCTTATTGGCTACCAAGGTAGACATCAGGCTCATCAAGCCAATGATAGGTGTCCTTTTGTCTTTATTAGCAAATTGGTTGTGTCTTTCAGTAGCCGCCACCATTGGTGGGTCAGAATAAAATTCTTTAGTTATAGTGGTACCTGCAGTTTGAATCAGAGATGATTTGATCCCAAAAAACATGGGTAGGCGGCTCCCTGGGCCTCAGGGCAGGTGGCCTGCAGGCGGTCTTGATCTAGGTTTGTGTGATGGAAATTACAGGATAGTAAGAAGCTGTCTCTAAGTGGTGGGGAATTACCATCCAAATCCACATAGAGCTAATGATTAACCACCAACACTGCTTCAGATACTGTTTTGTAAAATTTTCAAATGAGATACTAGGATTAAGTAAAAATATTTAATCCCAACCAGAGTAGCCCAAGATAAACATCCTGGGAAATCATCAGAGTGTCTTCAGAATAAAATTCAGGACATTGAGAGACAACCAGATTTTCAGCTTTAAAGACAGGTGGAACAACTTTGAGATTGGTAGGCATTGAATTAACATTGGGTGGTGTCAACAACAAAGTACCAACAGCCGGGCCCCATCTGCCAGTAATGATTCTGCTGAGGATCAGATTGTAGGGGATGTAACGTAACAACCCAACTTCTGGATGCATTTCTTAAAATAAAATTAGACCAAGGGATAAGTGATTTTTATTGAGTAAATTTTGGGAGGACTCAACCCTTAAGAGTTGAAACAGTGAAAATTATTCAATATATATCAAAAATTGACTAAGCAATACCACCTGGAACCTGGGCTCCTATTCCTTCTGCATTGTCAAGTGAATACTTAGTCCAGGTTGCAAAGAACCCTTGAGTGACCAACTTCTGATGACCATGCTGATAAATAAGTTCATATCTGGTGACTCTCAAATTATGTTGATTTATCAGCGTCAGCTTGCAAGAGGGAATTGAATACAACTGGCGGACTGGAGCAGCTGTAAACCATTTTTGATCAACTGTTTGATTTAAACCCATCAAATCAGTAAGTTTTTTTTAAAAAAATTACAGCCTTCTGATCTTTTCTACTTGGCCAGATAATTCCTGGCATTATGGAACTTACTGTGACAGTTTGAATCCTGTTCCAAACCTTGGGTTTTGAGAGAGAAAATGTCATTACTGACAGTGTGCTCCTATTTGAGACATTCTCTCAGACATAAATGTACAAATTTGGATGTGTGTATATTGAAAATAATGCTTTAGTTCCCTGAATAGATTTTGGTGAATTCACTCCTGAAATCCACTATTTCCAATTTGAGTCCCAAAAATTATCAATATTGTCAAAAATGAGTTTTTTTGTTTGAAAATATTGATTTTGTGACTGAACCCTATTTGTTCTCTGTTTGTATCAATTTGCCACACACTCATTATCAAATTTGATATCAAAGGCTTCAGGAAGTGACTGGATTGTGTGCATTTTGAATATGAGTTCTATGTGTTTGCTATCTCATCTTCAGAATTCAGTAATTGACTTTAATTTTGTTGTGTAATTGATTATTTCTGTAATCTGGACCTAGATAAAAAGAAGTTTTATCCAGTAAATTGACCTTCAACTGGTTCCAGTTGAAATTTGTTTTGTGACTGAATCCATTTGTTCTGAACTGAACAATTTTTTATCTCAACAGGTTTGAAAACTACTGTATTTTCTAATGGTGCAGTATAATGGCAAAGATGTGCCAGCCAGTCACTAAAGCTTAGGGCAATAAATTTGGGTATATTTCCTTACATCTTCCCTAACTAGATATAAGGTAAAGATTCAAAAACTATGATTTCTGGCATTATTATTGTTTCATAGCTTATATCTTATTGATCTCCAGTATTTGATTGGTATATTGAATTTTGCCAGTAATCTTGGGGAAAGATTCACTAAGTTTTCTATAGACCAATATTTCTAAACTAGATGTTTTGCTGCAGTCTAACACTCAGAGTCAGTGAACTACTTTTTGACATGTTTTTTTAAACTTCAAATCCCAAAGAGATTGACTGGAAAGGCTTGGAAATTAAGTTGCTTATCTACTGCTGCAACTTGGTCATACACAGTTCAAGCTACAGTAGTTTTAAAAGCTATGGCAACAACCAAAAATACCTCAGATTTAAACAAAATGATTTCAGATTTGAACAAAATCCAAGTTGCGCAAGATTCTGGATTCAATTAATTTATAAAATTTCAGTTAATAAATGAACTGACAAACAAAAAAACTAAATTTCACTAGCCCATTATACAAAATTATATCAAACATCAAGCGGTGTAGTTCAAACCACAAACAAAATGAACTGGCGCAACAAGTGAAATGGATGGATGCTGTTCCAGAGTATATTATAATCTAATCAGGATTTATATGAGGCACCAACAGAAGGACTAAAATGAAACAAAATTTGATCAATCTAGAAGCAAGATTCCACAATCACAGTACAAAATGAACTCACACAAGATGTGTAGTATGAGCAGCCTAAAATAGAATAATAACAGTTTAACAGCCAATCAACAGCTATCCAATTTAGGAACAGAGGCATTTTATTCATTTTCATGGATTCTTATTTGTGTATAATGGTTTTGAGAACCTTCCAAATATGAACTTGATATTACAATAAAAATAAATCATTAAATTTTAAAATTTCTACTTTTAGTGATTTTATCCTAGGTTTTTTTCAATATGGTTTTCAACAGCAACATCTTCAATGACACAAGCAGCCAAGCCAGTAGCAGCCAATCCAGATTCAATGGAGGCAAGGCTCAGAACGTGAAGGCACCTGTTTACACCCAAGCCTTTGAGGCGGGTAACAAGGAAGCTGACCTGTATCTGACCACTGACCCCTATGGCTTTGACTTTTTCAGTAGTCACATAGTGTCTAGCTCTGCCCCTGCTCCTGTACCCACCCCCACACAAGCTGCTCACCAACCAACCAATCAGGATGACAAACTTGATTTGGAACAGCTTCCTGCCACCAGCCAACCTGCCCCCCAGCCAATCAAGCTTCAGCTCCCCTGGCCCAGCACCCCAAGCAACAAATCATCACTGCCCAAATTCTTCAGAAAATTGTGGTACTGAATCTACAGGGTCTGTCCTGGGAACAGATTGCCACCCAGTTGCAATTTACCTGAGCTAATGTCATGCGGGAATTCAACAACCTGATGAACAGGGGGAATCTGGTCAGTACGGCCAAGAAGCCCAAGAAGGCCCCCAAGTCACAAATATCTGAGGCATACCCAATAATGCTTGACCTCCTCCAGCGGGATCCCAAGCTTCCATTGACCCAGGTCCAGAAGCAACTTGCTTGCCATGGCATTTGGGTGTCTGAGCGCATAGTGCAGCTCTGGATATATGGGAAGGTGGCTTCCATACGGGTTATTACCAATTTTGCTGGCAACCAATGGGATGGCGCTGAGGATTCCCCATATGACACCTTCCATCAAATCAACCCTGGTCCAATGCCTGACTAGTCTAACTGATGATGTCATGTTCATCTCCTATTACAAGTTATCAATAGCTTTTGATGATTTTGGCAAGCAAGGAAGAGCCGCCACTCAAAGAGGAAGGAAGAAGTTCAAGAAGGGGACGTTCATTGGTGCATTTCTGGCTGTTTCAGCCAAAGGTTTTGTCTACTTTTGAAAAACCCAGATTTCATTGATGGCTACTCATACAGCCACATCCTCAGTGGATTACTCAACTCCTGGGATGGCTTGAATTCCAAATACTGGGTTTTCTTGAGCCACCAGATGAAGGGGAGCTCCACCACCCTTGAGGCCATCCAGCAATGCGGGCACCAGGCCTCAGTCTACCCTGCTGGCCATTCAGACGTCCATCTGGCTGATGTTGTCTTCTTCAACATTGGAGATACACTACGGGAGTGCCGCCCTCAGGCTTTCAACAACCTCTATCTTGGGGTCCTTGACCACAATTTTCTCTTTGGCCGCCAGATGGTGGCTGACTTATTTGCGCAAATGGTTTTCCATGTGAACATGGGCAACCAATCACACAAGGATAAGCGCCTTCCACCTTGGGCCACTACCACCTACCAACCCATCCAGCCAATGACCAATGAGGAATACGACAAGTGTTATATGGCAGCCATCACGCAAAACCCTCCTGCCTCTACCCCTGCCACCAACACCCCTCACCCGCAAGCCCAACCCACCCAATCCCAGACCCCCCAGGCCAGCACTACCTCTACATCTTCCTTCCTGAACTATTCTGTCACTTAGGCATCACTCTTCCCCGCCCTAATAAACCCCCTGTCACCAAACATTTTCTATTTATATTATCTTTTTTTGAATTTCAATTGTTCATGTTCTCTTTGTTTATAGTTGGTTTTATTCTTTATATTTGGCTTATTTCTATAAAATCATATATTTACTATGCCATGTATCTAGATCCAGAACACAGTTATTTTTAGCACTTAAACACACCCCTTTTGAAAATATTAACAATGATTTGGTGATCAGCTAAATTTGAATTAGAAAATTATAGTGTTAACTGTTTTTAGATAAAGTTGTTACTGATCCAAATTCAAAACCTTAATGATAAAATTTAAGCCAATCAGGAGCCAAGTGATAAAGTGATTGTTGTGACATAAAGGGTCATTCAATAATTCTTTGGTGTATGTACAATAATTAATATGATTGGCTGGATGTTTTGCCATTGTACGCCATTGCCGCTGTGGAGAGTTGTTGATGGACTAGTGCCCAATCAGATTCTGGGTTAGCACTAGTCCATCTACAACTTGCCACAGTGGCAATGGCGTACAATAGCAAAACATCCAGCCAATCATATTAATTAGTGCACATACACCAAAGAATTGTTGAATGACCCTTTATGTCACAACAATCACTTTATCACTTGGCTCCTGATTGGCTTAAAGTTTATCATTAAGGTTTTGAATTTGGATCAGTAACAACTTTATCTAAAAAAGTTAAAACTATAATTTTCTAATTCAAATTTAGCTGATCATCAAATTGTTGTTAATATTTTCACAAGGGGCTATGTCAAGCGCCAAAAATAATATGGTAATCAAGGAAACAATGTCAACACAAAGCAAACAACACATATTGAGATGAGCGTAAAACATAAAAAATGGGTAAAAAGATGGGATAATATAGTAGATGGGAAAACAAAAAGGAATAAACAAAGAGGCAACAGTATCAAAATAATACAGAATTTATTGGGGCAAAAGCTATAAAAACATATGAAAAGGTTATTAAAAAATCAAATGAGAGAACTCAAAAAACTACTCAGAGACCTTGACTTGGCAATTGCCAAAATCAGGGACATTGACCGCAAGGTCAAAGCCAAAGTTAAGTCTGCTGTACTTGATGGAGACAAAATAGACAAGGTGTCTGCAAAGGTCCTAATGACAAAAATGCCAGACACCCCTGAGAAGACCATCAAGTGTCTTCTCAAAATCCAGAAGACAGTGGTCAAAGGCCTGCAATTTAAGGCATACAATCTTTCTGTGCCGTCCGTCTGGGTTGATGAGCCGGAGATGTATGAACATCTCAAACCTGCCAAGCGTGCCAGAACAGAGGATACTGAATTGCCAGCACAATTGCTTGCGCCAAGAGTGGACAAGCCTGCTGAAGCGGCTGGCAAGGAAGAAACACGTGAAGGTAACATAAAAAAATAAAATTAATAAAAATTTGAAAATACTTACCTGTTTTTTAGAGAACATAGACAGTGAACTCTGCCAAGTCCTGGTCCCCTTTGTCCCTGCCACATTCTAAGCCAACTACACCACTCATGTGGCCAAGCAGCTGTATCTGTCCCCCCTGCCTTGTGGGAGCTGGAGGACCGCATCCACAGGTCCTTTCCTATGTTGCGGGAGGCATTGGCTGGGCTGACGCATGGCAAGGGGGCATCCAAGTGGGCAGTTACTGCATACAAGGATGTCTAACTGGTCCTCCTGGACCTGGGTAACCTCGGTGGAGTTTACTGTTTAAACTTCATTGCGCTTGTTTGGGACGTCCTGGCAACACTCCCATTCAAGAATGTACCAGAGATGGGCTGGGCCCATGCGGCTGCTTGCTTCTGCTTTCCGGTGGAGCACACCCTATCTTACCTTCTGGACAACTTTGGGCGCGTGATGGGGAAATTGGCTGTTGCAGACACAACAGCTGTCAAGAAAACTAAGATCCTCCTGGCAGACGTTGGGCTAGCCTGGAGTGCAGATGAGACAGGGCTCCCCTTGGCAATGGATCTTACCTTTGCAAAGACCAGGAATGATAAGAAGATCAGTGCAGTTTATAATAAATTATGTGAGTTTACAGAAGCCTTTGCCCAGCAAAGGCTTCACTTGGTGGTTTACCTTGGGTATCTTTTCTTCTTTGGGATGAGCGCCAGTGTGGAGGATCTAGACAGGGTCCTTCTAGGAATCAATGAGGCCCAGCTTGCACTTGACGGGAAGAAGGTCCCCCCAGGTATGACTCAGTAGACCATGTGATACAAGATGCCCTAGTCCTGGCAGGGATTTACGGGTTTGCAGCCCCGCCCAAAAAGCTGCTCCTCAGTTTGCACCTAACCCTACTCCCCTTCACCAGCAGGCAAGAGTTTTGTAATAAGGGTGTATCCACGGTGCACAGTGTGGCGGTGGAGGTTGTGCATCACCTCCATTGCGGGGTGGGTACATACAGAAGAACTCACTACAGGTGTTTGTAATAAATTCTCTCTTCTAATAAATTTCATTAAATACATATTATTTTTATAATAATAAAATTTTCTAATTATTATTTCAGCAAACCAGTTCTGAAAAATATATCGCAGAAACAGGTTTCATAAAAGCATAAAATAATATGTTAATAAAATAAATTCCAACTTGTACATTTTACGTTTAATTTTTATAAGTCTATTTATATATTTATTTGATAAGAGTGGTATAAATCTATTTGTGTAATCCAGTATTGAGAATTTGGGATTACCTCAGATGGCATAATAAAATAATATATAATAAAATAAATAAATTACTGTCAAAACCGCAGGCTCAACCCGCCAACAAGGTTCCAACCAAGTGGGTTTGTGACCTGCAATCTGATTATCTGGTCACCTGAAGCCAGACTAGGAAGTCAACTGGAATTACCAAATCCAACAACATGAACAGATGATGATCCTTCACAGTGGATACCTTGATTTGGCGCTTGACTCATTATCAGGATCAAGCCACCCCCTTCTTCCATCCAACCATGTGATCACCAATCTTGTTCCTACTATCCTTGATTCACATGAACTATATAATCACTATCTCCCAATAAAGATTATTATCTAGTTTCTAAATACTTTTCCACATGTAAATCTGCTAAAACAGCACAGTTACAACATTGGTAGCACAGGTAGGTTCTCCATCCTACCTTATCTTGAAAAATTCCACCTGTTGCCCACACACGCTCCAGCCAACAAATCCTTGACAGAATCATGTCTGGCCTCCCTCCCAACTGGACTCTGTATACTCCTGGTACCAAGATACCTGATGGTTTTGTCTTCTACCAAAACACAGTGATCCTGCTACCCGCCTTCAACGCCATGTCTGCGCAAGGGTTCTTTCAGGAACCCTCCTTGATGCCACAACCAGCTGACAAAACCACTATGACTGCCTATGTAGCACAAAGGCTTTGCAGCGCCGCCTTGGAGCCCTTTGCTGGGGCCAACAACAACAATGCCGCTGCATGGATCCAGTCCGCCCAAAGCAAGCTGGCTCAAATGAAATGCCCACAGCAATTCTGGATCGCGGAGATTTCCATTTGCCTGACCCATGACACAGGCACCTGGTGTGACAAGTGGCACAAAGAGCACACTGACAAGAACTGGGATACCTTTAAGAAGGACTTCCTGGCAAGGTTTATGCTTAAAGATACAGTTCTCATAATCATATGCCAATTAAAGAACCTGACCCAGACAGGCACCATTAAAGAACTCACCCGCGCTTACAAGGAACTCTGTCTCTGTGCCCCATCCAACATGGCCTTTGACACCCCAGCTACACACCTCATATACTACAACACCCTCAAGTTGCACTTGATGAGGCATTTGAACCTGGACCAGGTAACCAACCTGCAAAGCCTGTACTGTGAAGCAGAAAAAGCGGAACAAACATCCAACGCTCTACATAAGGCACAGACTGGGAAACAAGAAAGGCCCAAGGACTCCCATCCAAGCGGGCGCTCTACTCAACCACCTCCTGGAGGCAACGGAAACAACAACAACCACAAACCCACAGGTTTGAATGGACATGGAAATGGAAATAATGGCCAGTCAAATTGCACTCATTTCTGTGTCACCGCCACCCAAGGCAACCAAGAGGAGGGAAAAGCCCGGGGAGAGCACTAAGCAAGCCAAGCTCTTCCCACACAACTCCTGACTCACCCAACAATGAATACTGACCCAAGGACGTGGACCAATGCCCAATGATCCAAGTGCCCTTGGAAGACCCGGTACTATACACCATTGCCAGACATCCCAATAAATTGATGTCCTATCCTTTCTGCTTTTGCAGTCACACAGGCTTAGCACTTCTGGACTCAGGCGCGGATCAAACCTTAGTCAACAGTAGCTTTGTGAATAAATTCAAGCTGGCCACTAATCCTTTGCGGATTAAAAATGTGACCCTGGCTGATGAACACCACATTGCCATGACAAAGGAAGCTGCCCCCTTCTCTGTCATGCTTGAGAACCTCCACTTCACCATCCAAGGTCCTGTCATTGACTTTCCTAAGTTTGACATTGTACTGGGACTAGACTGGTTATGAAAAAACAACCCCCACATGGACTGGGCAACCTCTGTGTTGACCATCAAGCGTGAAGGTGTAAACTTCCAGATCTACCCTGACTCAGTGGACCAACTCCTATGTGACCACGTCTTTGTGCGCATCGCTGAGACTCTGGATGAGAAGGAAAACCTGAAAGCAATTGACTGGGACTCCTGCCAGTATGAAATCATACACTTCAAGGATCACCAGGACACCTCCCCGCCGCAATATTGTGACATTGTGGCCCATCACCCAGAAATCTTCAAGGAGGTGTTACCTGGGCTACCCCCTGAGAAACACATCCAACACTCTATCCAACTCAAGGGGGCTGTACCCAAGGCACGCCCCATTTACAGGCTGATCCCAAACAAGGACAACGCCCTGCGCGCCTATCTCAAGAAGGCACTGAAAAAAGGACTTATCCGCCCCTCACAGTCTCCCTTTGGGGCTGCCATATTCTTTGTGGCTAAAAAGGACGGTACCTTACGCCTGGTCACAGACTACCGCGCCTTGAACAAAGTCACCATTAAGAATTGTTACCCATTACCACTAATTGACAATCTCTTTGACGCCTTGGGAGGAGCCTCTGTCTTCTCCAAGATTGATCTAACTGCAGGCTACAATCAGATTTGTATCAAGGAGGAAGACATCCCCAAAACAGCCTTCCGCACCAAGTACGGTTCCTACAAATGCGTGGTACTCAACTTTGGCATGACCAATGCCCCGTCCACTTTTGTAACCTTCATGAAAAAAGTGTTTGTGCCACACATAGGCAAACATGCCCTAGTGTACCTGGACAATATTATTGTCTACAGCCCCTTGGTGGAACAGCACCACAAAGACCTGGAAGAAGTCTTTGCGACCCTGGCACAACACAAACTGCTGGCCAAGCCCTCAGATGCCAGTTCTTCTGAAAGCAACTACCCTTCTTGGGACACATAGTCTCAAAAGACGGCATCAAACCCAGCAGTCAGAAGATACAAGCCATCTGCAAAATGCCACCTCCCAAGGACAAATCAGAACTCCGCACCTTCTTGGGAATGGTGGCCTATGTACAACGCTTCATACCTGACTGCAGCGTCTTGACCGCCCCCCTGTCTGCCATAACAGGCACCAAGTCCAAGTTTGTATGAACCCCCCAATGTGACCTCTGTTTTAGACATCTCAAGGAAAAACTCACGACAGCTCTCATCTTACAATACCCCAAACAAGACAGAGAGTACCAGATGGAAACCAACACTTCAGATGCATCCATTGGGGGAGTACTACAAATTAAGAATAGTGATGATGACATCCTGCCCATAGCCTACAAGTTGTGCAAACTGACAGATGGCAAGTGTTGTTACCCAATCCACAACAAAGAACTGCTGGCCATTGTACACTGCCTAGTCAAATGGTGCTGTTACCTGGAGCGGCAGGAATAATTCACAGCATTAACCAATCATAAGTTGCTCATCTATTTCAAGACACAAGTGAACCTGTCACACTGCCAAGCATGGTGGATGAAAATATTAGAAAGGTTTAACATGCTCATCCAATATAAGCCCAGGGCCGAGCTTGCCATGGCAGACGCCCTGTCCTGCCTGTATGTCTGTGCTTCAAGAGGAGAGAATGGGCTCAACCCAGACTGGCCTCTCTTAGTGCTACGTACAAAAGACAAAGTATTCCCTGCAGGCACAACCAACATCACCAAAGAAACAGTCATCAAGAATGAACATCTCTTTGCTGACATATACGGGACTCTTCACAGAAAAATGACAGATGGCACGACCATTCCCTACATTCCCACACATCAGCTAGTCAGCACCATTCTTTGCTACCACAGAGATCTTGGACATACTAAGAGCCAAAATCTATACAAGTTCCTAAAGCATAAAGCCTGGTGGCCAACATTATACTGCAATGTCCGGGAAGTGTTAGAACAGTGCAAAGTTTTCAAAAAGCTTGCTAAAAGCAAAACCCCACCTAAGTCTGTACTCCCCATTTGAACCCAACTACTGTTCAAAGTATGGGCTCTTGACATTGTGGGCCCCATGCCAGGAAAGCACAACAACAAAAATACATCATCACTGCCATTGACTTTGATAAAAGATGGCCAGTAGCCCAAGCGGTGAAGACACACACCGGCAACAAAGTACAACAATTTATTGGCAAAGAAATAATCAGCAGGTTTGGAAAGCCAGAACTCCTGATAACCAATGGAGGCAAAGAATTGACCTCCAAAGACACCAATGTATACCTCACCAATAATGGGGTCAAACACACTGTCACAACACCATACCACCCACAGGCCAATGGACGCGTAGAGCAGCTTAATGATAGCCTCGTGCAAGCCCTAGCCAAACTCACCGCCAGGAGATCTGAAGACTGGTATAAGCAGCTACCAACTGCATTACTTGTGTGCCAAACCCAAGTGAACAGATCCACCGGAAAAGGCCTGTTTGAACTGGTATACAGCACACAGCCAAATATCATTCAAGCATTGACAGGACATAAGTTGGAAATTCCAAGTAAAGTCCCCCCTTGCTCGGATCCTCAAGTAGTAGAGGCTAACAGCAAGCAAACAGCCAAAGAAAATGAACGCCTACAAAATATATTTGTTCCCATCCACAATAGACATGAAGTTGGGGACAAAGTTTGGGTCATGAATGTTGACAAGAGCAAACTACAACCCGAGAAAGTAGGGCCAGCAATCATTCTGAAGGTAAACAACAATAACACTTACCTCGTGCAAGGGCTTGGGAAATGCAAGCAAGACAAGACCTTACACCACAATTGCCTACAACCCTGCAAAGCAAGACAGAAACAACAAGAAACCGCCCTTCCTGCCACCAAACAACAACTGATTCAATACAGCGTCTGGGCTCCTGACAACCTCCCTGACAACCTTCCCCCAGAGGAGGCCGACCTTCAGCTGGGGGGGGTGTCAAAACCGCAGGCTCAACCTGCCAACAAGGTTCCAACCAAGCAGGTTCATGACCCGCAATCCAATTATCCGGTCAACTCAAATTACCAAATCCAACAACATGAACAGATGATGATCCTTCACGGTGGATACTTCAATTTGGCGCTTGACACATTATCAGGATCAAGCCACCCCCTTCTTCCATCCAACCGTGTGATCACCAATCTTGTTCCTAATATCCTTGATTCACATGAAATATATAATCACTATCTCCCAATAAAGATTATTATCTAGTTTCTAAATACTTTTCCCCATGTAACTCTGCTAAAACAGCACAGTTACGACACTACTTACATCTATTGATGGTCCTTCTGAATGTGATTGTGGGCGTGAAAACATCTAAATATAAAATGATAATTAATAAATCTTGAATAGTAAATTAGAGAATATAAAAAGTTGGACACACTAAGCCTTTAATTGATTGGCTGTTTGGCTAGGCACGCAGGGATGAACAAATCAGCGTGGCCATAGAATTTGACCACGGTCTCAGCTGGGAGGGTATGGATCCTGGCCTGTAGCAAATCAAACAGGTCCTCAGTCCCAGTTGGGGTTCCTTGCTTGACAACTTGCTTGAGCCACCCAAAGACTTCCTCAATGGGATTTAGGAATGGTGAATAAGCAGGGAGGAAGAGAAGGCGCAAATTTGCTGTGGCCAATTGCTGGGGGCCCACTGTGCTGTTGGTGTCAATCATTGAGAATTCCTCAAGAATGTCAGCCACTTTGTGAAGACCAACATTGTCTAACACAATGACATTGGTGAAGCCAGGGCTCGTGCGCCTCAGGTGCTCCTGGACCAATTGGAGAAAGGATAGGAAGGTACGGCTGTTGTGGGAGCCCAGTATCATTTGGTATAGCTCAACCTCCTTTGGACCAAGGAGAGCCATCATCAAGTAAGCTGTGGCGCGGACTGCAACACGCTGAGCCATCCTGTCATTGGAGCCTTTGGGGACATAGCCATATGCATTGTGCATAGACAAGGCAAATGCTGATTTGTCAATATAGTAAAATTTGACCAACTCCTTGGCTTTGAGGGCAGTGTACGCCTCTGCATAGTTTTTCAGGGTCTCAACATTGGCTGGGCAGTTTCTGTTGTAGGGAGATACCCCGAGCTTTTTCCAGGAAAATTACATTCCCTTCACCAGATGGTAGTAAAGGGAAACTGAAGCCTCAACCCCAAAAGTAGATTTGACCATGGCCTGTATATTTGCCAGTTCAATATGGCAATCCCGGGTTATTCACTGGCAGATTGCCCATTTGTGCTCCTTGGTGAGCATGGTTGACACACACAAGGATTTCTCCGCGGCAAGGACTTGGCCAGTATTGATGAACTTGTTGAATGTCTTGGAAGCGTACTTGGGATCCATCCCAACAATGCCCACAGCTGCCTTGTAATTGCCTGATTCACGCATTAACTTAAGCAGGATGATGTGTTTGATATCAGAAATACGCTTCTGAGCGGGCTTTGTGGGTTCAGACAAGACAGGATCCTGATTGTTGACAGGCTTGCAAGGCATGGGCACCTTGGTGTAAAACGCAGCAACTTTCTTCAACACTAACTGCCCCTCATTGGTTTGATAGAACTTGGGCTCCTTGTCATCCTCCTGATTGCCATCACTGATGTAGGGCTTGTAGCTAGTATCAAGTACAGGCTTCACCTTCTCCAGCATGGCTGGCGGGACTGACTCTTGGCGGTACACAACGTTGAACACATATGAAGTAAGTTCTACCTCCTTGTTTTTAACTTTCTTTGTAGTGGTGACCTTGGTGGGCTTCCAGGTCAGCTTTGGGACCCGAGAGTTGATGCTCTGCACCCTAGCAGCTTGTGCTCCTTGAACCAGCTGTGTCAGTGCAGCATCATTGTGGAACTCTCCTCTCCTGTCTTCTTCTTGAGTATGCACTTGTGTTGCACTAACTCTATTCTTTGACCTGCAGGGGTAACCACAACCGCGGCGCACAACGGGTGTATTGGTACTCTGTTGTTGTGCTCCTTCCATTTTAAAATTTAATAAAATATTAAATAAATTTCAATTAAGTTACTCCCTAATTTTATTTTTTGCTTTTATCTGAATATGGATATTTAATTAGAGTTTTTCCCACCCAATATCCCAATTATAGATTTTTTTATTTCTTAATTAGTTGTTTTTGGTTTTACAACACCCATTTTAGAATACTCAAAAAAACCCACTCATTTTTCTAGATTTTACTGCCAAATTCAAACACCCAAGACAAGATTTTTAAAATTTATGTTTCAGATCTTGTGTCTTATTTTAGATACCTTGGTATCATTCATGATTACAATCTATTGCACACATTATGTAAGTGATTTTGTTTATGTAGTGAGTTGCTATTGTGTTTTGTTTTTGGTTTGAGTTTTGACTCACCTTGCTTGGGTGTATTTTGTCACCAATTCACATAGTAAACATATGGGACATTATTTTTCTTGTTATGCCTAGGTGCCAGATTGGTTATTTTATAACTTAATCACATTATTCATATTCAAATTATTCAGAAAGAGTAAAATACAATCAATCCCAAATATCTAATTGATCTTGGACTTAAATGATCTTTTTTAAAAAATAGGGCACAATTTTAGAATTGAAAATTGCAACTTATAGTATTACTGAAAATATCTTAAGTGCTACTACAAACCAAAAATATTTATGATGAGTTGCATGGGAGAGTAATAGCAGCCCCAAAGCTATAAATGTTATTACCCTATCTTTGGCTCATCATAAATATTCTTAGTTTATTTCAGAAAAAAAGGTTGTTGTTTTTGAAAGACTGATAACTCTATTTAAAATACACCCTCTAGTAAGCTGCCCTACTTCATGAACTTGCCCCAATACACTACTAGCATCTTCTGATATTTTTGTTTTGCTGGTATCATCACGTGATTTCAAATGATAATTTATCTCAGAATATTCTGAGAAGCTTTGAAATGTTAAAGGTGAAGTATATAACTTCCCAGCTTTCATCAAATATGAAAGATTAATGCGCAGATTTTTAACTTCAAGATCTCTTTTTATAGGCATAAATTCCCTTTCATAAATATAAAAAATGCTTTTTGGGAAACAATTGAACCAGTTAAAGCTGAATTGTATAATTCTTTTCTTCTTTCTTCTTTCTCAAAAATATTTTTTAGATCATTAATGTTGTTAATATAAAGTACATTTTCTTTTTCCTTTAAAATTTTTGATATTACACCAAAGTGACCATCAACAATGCTTTTTCCATGGCATTCAACAAAACGGTTATATTTTATAGAACCCTTAATATATTTAGGTGCCTCTTTAAATAAGTAATATAAAAATTCATATGATCTAAAATGATTTCCATTATCCGTTCATACTTTTATATCTTTTATTTTTTTAAATATATCTAATTTAAGAAGACTTATTAGACATTCACCTGAAAATAAAGAATCATGTGATAATATTTGAGACAAAAAATCATGATATTCATATTTAATTTTATTGTTTTCTTTAAAAACTAATGCAAACCCTAATAATGAGATTGGTTTTTTTGAATAAAAACAATTATTGGTCTCAATTGAACCACCTCCAACCTTTAAGTTTTCTTTATAATCTATAACTACAACACAAGACTCATCATCTAGTTCATTAATATCTTTTTTATATTCACAATTTTGATGAACATAAAAGTCTTGGTGCTGATTAATAGTCTTTAAGTCATTGTCTATAGATTCTGGTAATAGTAAGTTTTACTTTCACATTCTTCCTTCTTTTTTTCTAGTGAATTTTTTAAATTACAAATATTGCACATATCGGTTTGTTTTTTACTTTTTATTATATTTTTAGGGATTAATTTATAGTAAGTGGAAATTGAAACTGAAATTTCATTTTTTATTTTCATATATTTCTTTTTTTATTTTAAGTAGAGAGTATTTAATTTCAGTTGAGTAATTACTCATCTCTTTTTCTATATCTTTAAAAAAAATTTCAGGCACTTTTTTTGTAAACTGGCTTGTTTCAAAAGAATTTTCCAGCAATTTTTTAATTATTTTTTTAGTTATTTCTTTTTTTAATGAATAGTTATTATTTTTTTGGCTTTTTTTGTTTAAGCTTACATTTTTATTTTTATTTATTTTTCTTGAGTATTCAAACTCACTTTTGGTTATATTAAACCCCATATCATTAAGCTCTTTTAAAGAGTAACTGGAAGTAACCAGAGATCGCAAGGCTGGGAGATCTTTTTGGGGAGAAGATTTCATGAGACCCTTTAAGTTTTCAATGAACTCATTGCCTTTTTGATTTTGAATAGTTGGCAGGAACTGAGCTTTCCCAAATTCAGTTTGAGTAAGGAAGTGCTTGATGAAATTATCAAGATCATCACCAGCAATAAAGAGGAATGCCTTTTTTAACATTGCAATTCTCTCTTTTTGTTGAAGCTCCCAAGGAAAAAAAGGGTAGCATGGAAGAAGTAAATTTAACTGAGGACATGGTAGTATTTTGAATCTGTAATTAGGTCAGATCTCTGATGTGTGCCTTAATGATGGAGTAGTTATGATCAGAATGTGGTCTTTGAATGGGGTCTTTTGGATTAGAAGCTTTGTGGTACTTTAGCTCTTATATACCAAGCTAAATGACACCATTCTGAAAGAAATGGTGTGATAGCTTTTATTATAGTTTGAACTTGAATTTATGTTTGCAGAAATTAATTAAATACCCAGTTTTCATGCACAAGTGATATATGTGAAGCAGCTAAGCATTATTATTACATCATATCCTCTTTGTAATTAATGCAAATCAATTAAAATGATGTATTCAGTTAATTGTAACTCTTCTGCATATTTTTAAAGTGATAAAATATTAAAGAATTCCATTTAAAGAATGCTTAATTTGAGGTTCGAAGCTCACTTGAACCTTAAAATCAATCTAAACAGTGATAAAAACATCCTAACTTCAAACTATCATAAAATCCTAGAGAATTGAGCTTTTTAAATAAAATAAAATGCGAAAATAAAGCTCTCAATCTTATCTTTAATTTCGTCAAATAAAAAACATCTGTTGTGTATTGCAAAAAGAGTATTTATTAGCTTTGAAGTGATCTACTTTATATCATTAGATATAATCATATAATAAAATCTGGATTATGCTCTTTTAAATTACTTTCGCTTTAATATTGAGCATAGTATACATATTAAAATTTTTACACCAATAGAAAGATAAGATTCTTAGCTTCATTTTGATAGTTTACAGTGTGAAAAAATATTAATTTTTCATTGAGTTATTAATGTTTTAAATATAAATTGTGTAATTAGTTACTTCTTCAAAATCGAACTGTGTTATGCTGCGACTTGAGCAGCATGTGCATTAGAAAATGGCCTAATCCCTAAAATAATGACCCAAATCTACAGGCTCCGCTCACTTTGCCTTGCCTTCTATCAAGCAGCTTTCCCTCTACTGCTTCGTATCCACAGCCTAAAGCAGGCCAAATATATTGACTATCAGCGGTTCTTAAAGAAGAATGGCAAACACGTTAAAGGATTGGTAATTAAACAGTTCGATGACTACAATGCGCTTCTTTCTTCAGGTCTCTGCCTGTCGACAACTTTCCCACAGCTGCGCTTTATAAATCGTCTCCCGTATGCTCGAAGATCTCCTGAATGTAAAGCGATGATTGAAGACTGTTTACAACTCAAGAATCTTAAGCATGCTGGCCTTTTACAATGACATAAAACCGACATGAAAATTTTCATTCCTCTTGTTGCAACGCTTGACTCGGTCTTTGTTGATGATATTTTCTGGCTTAGCCAGGGTAATTGGGAACTCTGCACAGGCCTTAAGAAGCTTATAATCAATTCAATCAATACTAAAGATGATTTAAATCATATATTGTCTAAAGTTCCATTTGAAGTTGAATATATCACTGAGGATGGGTGGAATCTGCCTTTAAATACAAAAAGAGGGAACCATACTTGGGTTTACTTTAATAGAGGCCCCTTTCTGTTCTTGCTTGGACTTTTCCGTGGCTTGGGCTATGTAAAGAGCATGAAATCAATTGGCTTGAGTGATGTTTCATCAAGAAATTTCGTTGTGGTTAAGGAGGAGGATGTTTTTGAAAAAATATTGGAGATGCCTGGTTCCGTTGAATATTTCACAGCATCTTCTTGTTCAAATGTGCATGATTCTAACCTTTTCATTAGAAAATATGCTCCAAACTTCCCTTCCCTTCATTTTAACTGCTACAATAACATTTTACATTCTGAAGAGTCACCTTACCAGGCGACAAAGGTATCTTTTGGATATGAAAGTGCGGATGGTAGAACCTTGGTGAATTTGACAAATAAGCGATTTCCAAACCTTCAGAATCTCTATATCAGCAGCACTATTTGAATGCACACCTATTTCAACTCCTACCGACGAATCCCCTCTCACTTGGGTATTGACTTCTTTCCCCATCTAATCCATCTCTCCTCAAAACTTCCTCAAGCTGAAGAGTTCTGGCCAAGGTTGTTGGAGGCAGCACCAAAACTCAAGTACATCCACACCAATTACAAACCACTCAACCTTCTTGAGCTTAAAAATCAACGCCCCTCCCTAAAATTCATGCCCTACCAAGATATCTTTGGAGAAAGCAGTGAACTTGCTGAATTCATCCACTTCCGAGATGAGGTCCGTCTTACTCTTTCTTGAGATAGCCTCTCCAAGAATTTTCTAGCAGATGGCTTTAAAAGCTAAATGACATTGGATTGCAAAGAAAACTATAACAAGCCATCTAAACTTTATACCAAACTAGGTGGTTTCCCTGCCCAACAAGGTGTAAGTAGGGCTGCAGCAGATTAAAAACGTGCTGATTATGGTATTTACCATAATCAGCGCATCTCATCTGTCGTGTTCCCAGATTTTGAATTCCACTAGGTAAGGGGAATCCAAAATTTAGATTAAAACAGTTACAGATGGTTTTCTTTTTTCCAGATGAGCCAGGGTTTACATATATTTTCAATAAAAAAACTTTATCTGTACAAAGTTAAAACTATATTTGTATATTATCGAGGAGCTGGATGTACGGGTATTCTGGTCACTGCCAACACTTAACATCCAGTCATTGTCTGGTTTGATGCTGTCGTGAAGTGATTGGTTATAAACTAGCCATCACTGTACTCACGCATTTGATCCATTAAGCTCGTTGAACGATGGAACTATCGGCCTGGATGATAACAAGGTTGAGTAATCAACTAAGTTGTATCCTAAGTTCCTATTAACTAATGATCAGCTGATTGTTAGTTTAATAGTGGGCTAAGAGCAGAGGAGACAAGGCTGTGATCAGAGGATCCTGATGTTTTGTGCCTCTCGTCTAATTTCCCTTAACTATAAAACTCCCTTCTTGATTATTGAATAAAAGATCAATTATTACATAGTCAACTTTATTATACGCATTAGACTAGATACTTATCTTGACCTAATCTTTAGTAATAGAAGAATTGTATTTCAAGTTAAGCTAAGCAACTACCAACTCTAAGGAGAAATACAACATTGGTGACTCACTCGTAGCATGCAAAGTTCTGATGATAACTGTCACCCTGCCGGGGACTCGTCTTTTGTGTGGGGAGGTGATGGAGATAACCATCTCCACGCTTTTCTGCGCCATCTGCAGGACCACCCTGATGGGTTATTCACGGAGATCAATTGCCTTGCTGGAACAAGGGATGGTCTTCCTAACAAGTTCATGGCGTTTGATCAGTTTGACTGACGTGCAGCATCCCCAGTTAATAGAGGACCAGTCCTCTTTTCATCTCAATGTCCCAGTACCTCTGGAGGTAGATGAGAACGTGGAGCCCACCCAGCAACAGCTGGAGCAAGCTATCAACGGAATGGACCGAGGTGCATACCAGAACAGGGAAGCCCATGAAAAGCTTGCCGTACTCCCTTTGTATGGCACCACAGCCAAAGAGAAATTTCAAAACTTCACAGGAATAACTCCAAACCAGCTTTGTATTCAGATGAAAACAATCAAACAGGCTAAAGAGTATATCCACAGTTTTGCACACCCTGCCATCTGTCACAATTGGACCCACCTAGGATATCAGCTATCCCTGATCTTGCATCAGGGAAACTTGATAAAAACCAGCAGGCTTTCCTTTGTTGTCTATATGACAAACTAACAAGCTCTATGGCCAACATTAGTCACCAGTTGAATCACTTGACAATTCGTCAGAACTTCACAGCAAACTGGTCAACACAGCTTGAGGAACGTCTGACCAACTACGTGTCCACAATGGTTGGAGTCGTGCTGGAGCACAAGGGTTTGGACAACAACTGGCTAGAAACGGTAACCACCATGTAAAGAGTGCGGAGGCTACCTTCCACTACCTATGTAGCGAGGTAGAGTCGCTCGGCCGCTCTGTAAGGCTGATAGAAGACGGAGTCACAGCGGAGGGAAATAAGGAAGTTACCACCATTATTGAATGGGAGATGGAGGAGCTATCCAAACATGTCAGCAAAATTGACAAGGGCCTTCAGCAATCCCTCTTGGATTGTAATCAGTTCAACATGGAAATCCCCAAATTGTTAAAATTGATTAACCACAATCACAATTGCATAGAAGATATTTGTGTTAACCTGGCAGCAGTAAGCAACAACTATCAGGATATGCATGAAAAGACCGACATAACGTTTGAAAATCAAGATTCACGGATGGAGAAACTCGAAGACAAACTGCACATGGCTAATTGCACGATAAAAGACCTGATGCGAGAAGTACACTCGCAAGGCAGCAAAATTCTGCAGCTACAAGGATAAGTAGAGCAGTTACTTCAAATGTACTCCAGTCAAACTGTTCTGGAAACAGGGCCACAGAAGACCACAGTTAGAAGTCAAAGCGCCCTGTCCACAACCAGTCAAGCAATGTCAGAAGATTGTTGCTCTTTTCATAGCTATGAGAGCAATGAGGACAACATAGGCTGCACCATGAGGAAGGTCTATGTAGCAGAACCAGTCCTAGATAGTAGTGAGGCACCTCTCCCTGGCGCTGCTACCTCCACTTCCAGGACTAGCAACAACACCAGAGACACAGCTTCAGAAGCACGTTTTTGCGCTGCAACCCAGAGAAATGTCTCACCACCTCCCAGAAGAAGCTATAACTTTAGCACTTCTACAGTTATCCCAAATTTCAAACCAACAAACTTACCAAAGTTTGATAAGAAAGCCAACGTCCACATGTTCCTCTGCCTATACAACAACTCTATGTACAGGGCAGACAACACTATGAAGAATACAGCTATCTTTAATTGTTTGGATTTGGAGACCCAGACCATCATAATGCTGAGACTTCCAGAACAGGGCTGGACTTATGAGAACATATCCAGAGCCCTCATTGCATAATTTGGCAGTGAAGAAGCCTTATTTTGCCAAAAAATGAAGTTCACAGAAGGAAGGATAAAAAGGGGAGAAAGCCCAATGGAGTTCTCGGAACGCTTTTACTTGGAAGCACAGACACTAGTCTCCATGGGAGCCGCCACTTTTGTTGACGTAAAAGGAGCACTTCTTAACTATGTACGCCCAAACAGAGAGCTTTCAGTTGCTCTCAAGTCTGGTATATATAGTGCAAGAACGGTCCCTGATCTCATGCGTCACTTGGGATCTTTTAAGGAACAGTTTGAAGTTCCCTTTCTGGATTATAAGAAGGCCACTTCATCTTTTTCTAAAGACCCCAAGGGTACGACTTGGGATAAGGACTCCCCTAGGAAGTCTAAAATAGTAGCTGTGCCCCCAGCCAACAATGCAATCAACAACCACACCTGTTACAAGTGCGGGCAAGTAGGGCATCTTTCCAGAGACTGCAAGCAACCCAAGGCAAATGTGTGCCACTTAAACCAGGAGGACAACGTGGAGGATGAGCAGGACAATGAGGATGAAAAATATGAAGAAGATGACAAAGAAGAAGACAGTGAGGAGTCAAAAAACTGCTAAGCAGTCAGGTTGAGGAGAAAACCCTGACTGCTAGTAGTTCCTGACCCTCTCCACCTATTGACCCAGACCCAGACACTTCCAACCGCAACGCCGGCCTGTTGGACCAAGAAGCCTGCCCTGAAAGATACATGCCAGATAAAGAGGAAATAAACAAAGACTTGTTACATAGATTTTTGGCTGTCAACGCAGTCATAAGGAAACAAGCAATCCGTACAGAGAGTATGCCTTCTAAGGAAGCCGTTGACACCATCTCTATACCATATGCAGAACAACTTTGTATGCCATATGCCGAGGTCACTCACAAGAGTGATAGCGTCAAAAAGTTGTCTCAACTACTGAGGTTGATACAAGTCTCTACAAATTTGGATACCTTGAAATCCTTGAAGCCCAACCTAACAACTGCGCTGGAGTCATTCCTTGCCCAGTTTAAAGGATTGGACGTTCACAAGGTTATCAAAATTACCTCCCCTCATTATGGAGAACATCATGATTGCACTTACATTGAGCTGGTTGTTCATAAGCTTTGGGTAAGGGCAATTCTGGACTCTGGAGCTCCAGGAAACATCGTGTCAACCAGGCTAGTCAAAAAGTTGAAACTTGCGCCTGATTTAGACTACAATGAGGAATTTGGCACTTCAGGACCAGACAAGACTAAGGCATTGGGAGCCTATTTGTCCTTACCACTCCGCTTTGGTAAGTTGGTGGTAACAGCCCCGGCAATAGTGTTGCGCAACAAGAGCTATGATATCTTAATTGGTACCAGCTTCACAGCAACCTATGGAACCATCATCAATCATCAGGATAGCACCTTTAGCATTTTGGGTCACTCGGTACCAATGTTCTATCATGGTGATGGACCAAGAGACCTTCCTGCTAAGAAAATTTATTATATTAATATGGAATATGCTGATGGGGATATGCCAGTAGCATACACCTTGCGTCAACGGAAAATCAAGGTTCTACCTCTGGCCACTAAGGAGTACAAAGGGATTCCCCTATATTCCTCTAGCAAATTCTCCATTCCAAGTGGATCTCAGGTGATTCATAATACAGGTCTAAGCCTGAGTTTTCCTAAAGGTATGCATGGTGAAGTATTTGGACTCCACAACAGTTTGCGGCTGGAACCCTGGATCCTACCTGGCATTGTCATGCCTTCAGCAGAAGAAATCCTAGTACTTCTAGAAAACCTCTCTGATAAATTGCTGACGGTGAAGAAACATCAACTTCTAGGCTACATGAAGCTGGAAGAGAACTCTGGACTTATGGATGCCACTCCATTTGGTGAGTTCAGTGAATTCACACTACCTTGCAACCAACCGAGCGTTCTGTTGCTCATTCCACGCGAGTCTTTAAATGGACTTACTGAGGATCAGAAGGACCAAGCTATGCAACTCTTTGAGAAGTACAAGGACGTCTTTGAAGAGAACAACCATGACCTAGGAAAAGCTCTGGGAGTTGAACACGTGTTGGATATGCAAGGTACTGCTCCTATACGCTCCAGGCCAATAAGACGTAGTCTGGCCAACCAAGCCATTGTCAATGAAGAACTACAAAAGTTACTTGCATCTGGCCTTTTGGTGCCCAGCAAGAGTCCTTGGTCCTCCCCTTTGCTAATTGTAAAGAAAAAGGATGGGTCAAACCGTGTAGTAATGGACTATTGCAAACTGAACTCCGTTACAAAAAAGGACTCTTATCTGTTGCCTCGCATAGATGACACATTGGAAAAGCTGGGTGGTGCAAAATACTTCAGTGCAATGGACCTGATCAGCGGATATTGGCAGATTGACCTTCCAAAGACTGACCAGGAAAAGTGTGCCATTATTACGGAACAAGGCCTTTTCCAACCTACCAGGATGCCACAAGGACTCGCAAATGCTCCTGCAACTTTCCAAAGGGCCATGGATTCTGTGATGGGAGACCTCAAGTTGACTTGCGTCCTGGTTTACCTTGACAATATTAACGTCTTTTCCCGGACTTTTAGTCAGCATTTAGACCACTTGGAGGCAGTATTCCAGCGTCTGATTGCTGCCAACCTCAAGTTAAAACCAAGAAAGTGTAACTTCTTCAAGGAACATCTGGAATTCCTTGGGTACATCTATCAGTAAGGATGGCTTGCGGCCTGTTCCTGCTAAGGTCAAAGCTATCACACACATGCAAACGCCTTCCAACAAGAGAGATGTTCAGGTGTTTTTAGGGATGATTGGCTATTATAGACGCTTTATACCAAACTTTGCCGGCCTAGGAGGGCCATTATTTCACTTGTTGAAAAATGACGTTGAGTTCTCATGGACGGAAGGATGCCAGAAAGCCTTTGAGGACTTGAAGGCCACTCTAGTAACAGAGCCTGTACTCTCCTACCCTAACTTTGAGCGTCCTTTCATTGTACATACAGACGCTAGTTTGACCGCAATTGGCGTGGTTCTTTTGCAGCTAGACAATAATGATCAAGACCATCCTGTAGGCTATTGCTCCTGCACACTGAATAGTCACAAACAAAACTATACAGTCACAGAAAGAGAATGCCTGGCAGTCATTTACGCTTGTCAACAATTTAGAGTGTATCTGCACGGAGTACACTTTACGGTGGTAACTGATCACGCCTTGCTCAAATGGTTAAAGACCCTGAAGGACCTGGAAGGACGTCTGGCACAATGGGCTATTAAGCTACAAGCCTATGATTACAAGATAATCCATTGTGCGGGAGCCATGCACCAGAACGCTGACTGTCTTTCCTGTCTTCCTACCATAGCTCTGGTCTCCTCAGCAGCAGACAAACTTTACAACAAACTGATGCTGAAGCCTTCTATGTGGGGGGAGGAGCCGCTTGAGATTCAGAAAATTCTGAAGTCCCTTGCGGTGGACACCCGCGTCAAGGATAATCAGCTTTTCAAGTTGTATAAAGGGAAGTGGCTACCATACATTTGTCCATCTTTATGTACAGATGCAGTAGTATCAGCTCATTGTACTGTGGGCCATGGTGGTATCCATAAGACTCTCAATCTTCTACAGCAGCATTGCTACTGGGAAGGTATGCACTTGGACGTAGCAGAAACTCTGGCCGCTTGCCATGACTGTACAATAGAGCGACCAAAAGTCTTGCGCTACCAGCACCAACTAATCCGACCTGGCTTTGCGTTCCACACTGTTGCCATAGATGTAGTAGGGCCTCTCCCACTGACCGCCAGCAAGAACAAGTACATTATTGTAGCAGTAGACCAGCTGACAAAATGGGTAGAAGCAAAGGCAATTCCAAATCAGTTGGCGCTGACCACAGCCAAATTCATTCTGGAGAACATACTCTATAAGCATGGCTGCCCTCAGACATTGCTAACAGATAATGGGACCAACTTCACTGGATACATGATACCCAGACTGAACAACCTTATGGGCATCTGTGGTACCTTGTCAACACCATACCATCCCCAAACAAATGGAATGGTAGAAAGGACAAATGGAAGCCTGGTACAGATATTAAGGAAGCTTAGTCACCAGCACAAAACGGAATGGGATACATATCTTCTGGCAGCTACCTTTGTGTACAACATAGGATTCCACAGGGCTACTGGAAAAAGGCCCTTCCAGCTTCTTTATGGTCAACAACCAAGCCTTCTGCCACATCTCTACAGTTTAGTTAAAACTAACGACCCTCTTACCCCTGATGCTTATTTAAAGAGACTAGCACAGACTCTAATCAAGTTACAGTCTGAGGCGTACTCTACCAACTTAGCAACAAAGGAGAAAGATATGGATTGTGTGACAAAAACCCGACCTGCCCTTCCTGCATACAAAATAGGAAGCTTGGTATACTTCTACAGCAATTGAGGGTACAATCGCAAAAGTAAACTTGCCTCATTATGGCAAGGCCCTGTCAAGGTAGTCCAGGAAGTGGGAGTAGATAGTTATACTCTCAAGGATCTGGAAGCTGGCCAACTGATCACTTGAGTCCATGCGCATTATATGCGCAAGGCTCCAAGTGATCTAGCATAAACCCCTTTATGGATAACATTTTGGAAAAAGAAAAACCTAATGAAAATAGTCCATGGGTTGTTATCCTTTTTGCATCAAGAAGTGATAAATGTGACAGAAATAACTGGATAATATGATGCCGTTTCTAAATGATGGGGAATAACCACCCAAATCCACATAGAATTGATGATTAACCACCAACACGGCTTCAGATATTCTTTTGTGAATTTTCCAATTGTAACTCCAGGATTAAGTAGAACAATCAATCCTAACCAGAGTAAACCAAGATAAATGACCTGGGAAAGCATCAATGCATCTTCAGCGTAGGATTCTGGGCATTGAGAAGTGACCCAATTTTCATCTTCAGGAATAGAGGGAGGAGCTACAAAATTGGCTGGCATGGAATTAACATTTCACGGCGCCAACAACAAAGTTCCCAATGCTGGGCCCCATCTTCCTGAAATGATTCTGTTCAGAATCAGATTGTACAGGATATACCGCAACAACCCAAGCACAGGATGCATTTTTAAAATTTAAAATTAGAACTTGGGATAATTGATTTTTATTGAGTAAATTTAGGAGGACTCAACTCTTAGAGTTGAAACAGGGAAAATTATTCAATATATATCAGAAAAATTGACTAAGCAATACCACCTGAGTCTTGATCTCCTATTTCTTTGGCATTTTCAAGTAAGTATCTAGTCCAGGTTGCAAAGAACCCTTGTGTGACCAGTTTCTGACAACCATTCCAATTAATGAGCTTATATCAGGTGACCCTCATATTATGTTGATTTATCAATGTCAGTTTACAAGGGGGAGCTGGTTTCAGCTGGCATACTGGAGCAGCTGTGACCCATTTTTGATTGACTGTTTGGTTTAAATCCGTTAACTTGGTCAATTTTGATACAGGTTTTCTGACCTTCCGCGCCTTCTTACTTGGACGGACAATACCCAGCATTATGGAACTTACTGTGACATTACCCTCTGCTTTAGCCCTGGGCACAATACCACCATCTGGGAGATAGGATAAAGAGAAATTCTTATGGGCAGGTGGGGGTTTCATTGCGGCAAGGGTAAGTTCAGGGTGTCCAATAGCAGTGGGATTGCGCTTGTAGAACTCGTGGATCAGATCAGAGGAATTTGAACAATTTTAGTGGGGAACCCAGGAGTTTTCAGAATCAGGATAACCTTTCCAAGATACCAAATATTCCAAACAGTGACAATTCTTGCGGGAAGCTAGAATACAATTTAACTTGTACTCAGGTTCTCCTTCCACAAGAATGGGTTGGGAAGAGGGGATCTCTGTTCCTTTGAAGGGAGTAAGGAGACATTCATGGAAGGTGTGGAAAATCTTGAAAGCAGGAGGTAAATCCAGCCAATAGGTGGAGGGACCAATCTGACGTTCCACCTTGAAGGGACCAACTTGCTTGGGACCCAATTTACGACATGGAACTTTAAGTTTCATATTGAGAGCATCAACCATGACTAGATCACCTGGCCTGTAAGTTGGACCTTCCTGGCGCTTGCAATCTGCGTATTCCTTGCAAGTTGTCACGGCGGCGGCAAGAGTAACTTGGAGCTCCTGATGGACCTGCTTCAATTCAGCGGCTTGATCAGTTGCAGCTTCCACGTTGCTAACCAAATGAGGACCCATGTTGGAAGAGGGATTGTAACCCACATTGGCATAAAATGGCAATACTTGAGTTGAAGTGTGCGGGGCGTTATTATATGTGAACTCTGTCATGGGTAGATTATCACACCAGTCATCTTGTTGTGCATTGGTGTAGCAACGTAGGTAGACCTCC
Source organism: Entomophthora muscae (assembly GCA_014839935.2). Classification (NCBI taxonomy): domain Eukaryota; kingdom Fungi; phylum Entomophthoromycota; class Entomophthoromycetes; order Entomophthorales; family Entomophthoraceae; genus Entomophthora; species Entomophthora muscae. The sequence continues at coordinate 9,966 of QTSX02001691.1, read as the reverse complement.
AAACTTTGGTTTACCCTCTCCGTTTGTCCATCAGACTGGGAGTGGAAAGCAGTAGAGCGGCACAATTTGATACCAAGGATTCCAGTAAAAGCTTCCCAGAACTGAGCAATAAATTGAGGACCACAGTCACTTACAATCTCCATTGGGATGCCATGTAGAGAGAAGATTCTGTTCACAAATAACCTAGCAGTTTCCACTGAAGTAATCATGGTTGAGCAAGGTATAAAGTGTGCCATCTTTGTGAAACAATCAACTACTACCATGATTGTGTTAAACCCATTAGAATTGGGAAGCTTGCCAATGAAATCCACCAAAACAGATGTCCAAGGACCCACAGAAGGCTGAAGTGGGACCAGTAACCCAGTAGTCTTATTCTGACTGGCCTTGGATCAAACACATACCAGGCAATCTCTAACAAAAGCGGCTACCTGCACAGTCAAACCTTTCCAGGAAAACTAGTGGCGGATTAGTTCCACTGTTTTGTTTTTCCCTGGATGACCAGATGTTGGACAGGTATGATTAGCCTCCATGATTTCATCCCAAATAGTGCCTTCAGGGACCCACAAGCAATCTTGATGATATAGGACTGGACCAATCTTATGATAGCCCTGAGGCTGACCTACTGGGTTTGTACATGCTAGCTCCAATAGCCTATCATAACCCTTGGAAAAAGGTTGTAGAAACTTAACCTTGGAATACAAGTCCAGGTCTACGCCCTCAGCTAAAGACATGGTAGCCAATGTGGCCAGTGGAGGCAATACAAAAGGCACCACAGCCTTTTCTGGAATCATAGTATGTGTGTTAAACTTGGCGTCCATACTAGCATCTGGGAGATGGGAGGGATTCCTGCTTAGGGCATTGGCCAAGTGATTGTCAGATCCCTTAATAAACTTGTAGCAGAACTTGTATCTTGTCAGATCACCATGCCATCTGGATTGGCAACCTGACAAAACCCTGGGTTGTCAATAATATAGAAGAGCTTTGTGGTCAGTTCTTACTACAAATGGATGACGTGCTGACATGAGATGGTGGTGCCAATGCTTTAACAATTCCACTACAGCCAACAATTCCTTGTCGTAAATCATGTAGTTGCGTTCTTGAGCCTCCATCTTCCAGGAGAAATACCCTACAGGTCTCTTGATCCTGTCACTAGCTGTTTGCAACAGCACACCAGCCACAGAGTATTTAGATACATCAGTGGATACAACAAAAGAAAGCTCAGGATCCACATGTCTTAACACTGGTGAGGACAACAAAAGAGCCTTGACTGCTGAGAAGGCACTTGCACACTCAGGCGTCCAGACTAAAGTTGTCTTTCCACTAGCCAAATATAAAGGAGCGGCCACCTCAGACAAGTGGGGAGTGAATTTTTTCAAAAACGTACATGTACCCAGGAAACTACAAAGTTGGGATACTGTCACAGGCGTAGCATACTCTCAAACCGCAGCTTCCTTGTCAGGGGCAATGGTGTGGCCATCCTCAAAGATAATATTACCCAGAAAGGTAACCTTACGTTTAAAGAATTCACACTTACTCCTTTTGATGATCAAGTTTTCTTGGAGAATGCACTCTACAACTGCTGACAAGTGGGCCTTATGGGACTCCTCATCTGGAGAAAACACCAAGATGTCATCCATATATGCAATGGCACAAACACCTAGGAGATCTCCCAGGACTGAATCAATCAACTGCTGAAAGCAAGCTGGGGCATTCTTCAATCCAAAAGGCATTACATGGAACTAGAAGATACCCTTCTTGGTTCTGAATGCTGTTAACCATTCCATTCCTTCTGCAATCCTGATTTGATTGAAAGCATTCAACAGATCAAGTTTCAAGAATACCTTGGCCTTCTCAACATATCTAGAGATATGTGCTTTGAGAGGTAAGGGATAAGGATCCGGAATTGTAATGTTATTCAAATTCCCATAATTGACACAAGGACAAAGAGACCCATCAGACTTCTGAACAAACAATAACGGAGAGCAGATTGACAAAGCCTTATTGAAAATGTAGCCTTTTGCCAATATGTTGCAAGTCCATTCTTCCAAACATGCGTCTTCCTTCAAGGTTAAAGGGTAAATAGGAGATGCAATGCAAATCAGATTGACAGTAACCTTAAAGTCAAAGTCAAACTGAGTGTGCTTGGGAAGGACCTCGCCTCTGGTGGCGTCAAATGCCGCAGACCAGGGTTACAAGCATGCTGGTAAATCCAAACTTGCGGGGACAGGGATAGGCACCAACTGTATTGTCTGTGATGATTGCTCTAATTCAGACATATCCAACAGCAGAATATGAAAAGTTATACCCAAAGAGTGTTCCACCTGCAGCTCATTTTTCTCTAGTAAGGTCAATACATTATGATCTCTCCACCAACTCACTCCCAAAATGGTAGGATACATCAGGGTAGAGCAAACGGAAAACCTTGCAGTATAGGACTGACCTGCAACTACAAAAGTAACTGGCTTCTTCAGCTGGAAGGAGGGGAACATTTGACAGTTTCCACCCCTAAAAAGCATTCCTGGGTGGTACTTGAGCTAAAGCAAGTCTGCAGTCTCCACACTCATGAAGTTCTCAGAAGCACCTGTATCCAATAAAATGGCCGGCCAATAGATATTTTGACCATTATCTATGTTACCATAAAACAAGAATTAACCAGAAGTAGATTTATTGGCAGCAAAGGTTGCAATCTCAGCAGGAGTTTGCTTCTCCTCGGTAGTATGGATGGCGGCTAAGGAGGCAGGATGCTCCTGTAAGTATTGCTTGATCATTTCTTGAACAGCGGCAGGAAGAACGGGATAGTTACAATCAATGGGCACAAGAGGCAACTCTTTGGACACAACCTCAGAAAGCTTGGTAGGTATGAAGTGCTGAAGCATCGCCAAAGAGCTATTGGGACTGGACACCACGGGGGTTTCAGTCTTATGGACGGGTTTGTTCACCACCGCCAATTGCAGCTAAGAAGAGCTACAAGAAGAACAATCCTGACTTTGGCTGGAAGGAGCTGCCACTGAACTAGGACCAGAAAACCAAGAGCGCGCCGCAGGTTTGTCCTCAATTACCAACGTACCTTGTTTGGAAGTGGACAGATTTGAGACCAGTGAAAGAATTTGGCTTACCAGGGCCTCAGTTGTGGTTAACGGGGAATCCCAAACTGCCAAATCCTGAGCAGTCTGGTCAACTTCTAACCACAATGCTGAGAGTTTGTTCACCTCGGGAACATTGATTGTACAGCAGTAGGTAAGAAACTGAGGAAGGAATACCAAAAGCAGAGTTGTACCCTGACAGAAGGCGTACAGCTTACAATATACTTTGAGCTCCTCAATAGATATACACAAATTTTTTAACAAAGGATATAGAGATGCACTATCAGTTAAAACACGTGGATTGCGCTCCACTGCGGACAACAACCATTCTTGGTCATCTTTAGAAACCTTTGTCATCACATGGTAGACTTGGGATTTGTGACTAAGGTTAGAGCCGGAATAAAATGATAAAGCTGACAAAACTTCACGCAAGATTTCATCAGGGGTGGAGCAGGAAAATAATCCGGACTCCAAAATGACATGAAACGACAGAAATAGGAAACAGAGGATCCAGTCTCTACAACTGCAGCCAGAGATGGAAACCAAAAATTAAAGAAAAGCCCAAACTGAAAACTCAGAAATGAACTGATGCAAATAAACATGGTAAACGCAGATATCTTGACGGAGCAGGAGAAAAGAAACACAAATTTATGACAAACTGCTTTCAAAAACTCAGATGTAGAAGAGTTGAGTAATGTGACGGAAATAACTGGATAATATGATGCTGTTTCTAAATGATGGGGAATAACCACCCAAATCCACATAGAATTGATGATTAACCACCAACACGGCTTCAGATATTCTTTTGTGAATTTTCCAATTGTAACTCCAGGATTAAGTAGAACAATCAATCCTAACCAGAGTAAACCAAGATAAATGACCTGGGAAAGCATCAATGCATCTTCAGCGTAGAATTCTGGGCATTGAGAAGTGACCCAATTTTCATCTTCAGGAATGGAGGGAGGAGCTACAAAATTGGCTGGCATGGAATTAACATTTCACGGCGCCAACAACAAAGTTCCCAATGCTGGGCCCCATCTTCCTGAAATGATTCTGTTCAGAATCAGATTGTACAGGATATACCGCAACAACCCAAGCACAGGATGCATTTTTAAAATTTAAAATTAGAACTTGGGATAATTGATTTTTATTGAGTAAATTTAGGAGGACTCAACTCTTAGAGTTGAAACAGGGAAAATTATTCAATATATATCAGAAAAATTGACTAAGCAATACCACCTGAGTCTTGATCTCCTATTTCTTTGGCATCTTCAAGTAAGTATCTAGTCCAGGTTGCAAAGAACCCTTGTGTGACCAGTTTCTGACAACCATTCCAATTAATGAGCTTATATCAGGTGACCCTCATATTATGTTGATTTATCAATGTCAGTTTACAAGGGGGAGCTGGTTTCAGCTGGCATACTGGAGCAGCTGTGACCCATTTTTGATTGACTGTTTGGTTTAAATCTGTTAACTTGGTCAATTTTGATACAGGTTTTCTGACCTTCCGCGCCTTCTTACTTGGACGGACAATACCCAGCATTATGGAACTTACCGTGACAATAAAGCTTATAGTAAGAAGAAATGTAGGGTTAAGCAAAAGGGTCTTTATTGAGATACTGTTGCCTCTAAACCCAGACACAACTGGATGAGGACTTTTGCAATGGCAGTGTAGGTCATCCAAACACTGGGTAGCCAACAGAATGCAAAGGGAAGAAACAGAGAATCATTGACGGGAAGGAAACTGACACGGTTAACGCCAATTGAATAAGGAAAAGCAAGTCCAAGCAAGATGCACTCCTAGAGAAGGCTTTCTTGCTGGGCATATTCCTTGGGTGTTTTGCCTCCTACTGAGTACATGACTCCCAACAGCCATTCAATGTATTCAGGCATGTGGTGAAGTCTTTGGTGATATACCACCTTGGATCCACTAAGTACCAAGTTCCTAACCAGCGCCATTGATTGTCTTCTACCTGCTCAATTGTAACTTAGGAGCTCCATTGCAGTACCCATTGCTCTTTGCAAGCGGTATTTGTGACTATCTGAACCATGCCACAAGGGCACCAGGCCAACAGCAGATTTAGGATCTGACCACGCTGTAAAGACTAGTTCAAAAAGCTCAAGCGCACGAGAGATCTGATTGTCCGTCAAGTATACCTCATCATAGGAGAAGTCCTGAAGACATATCTGAGCATACCTTACAAGTTTCAAACGGGGTACACATCAATGGATATTATTCCCTGCTTCAAGCCTCTTTGTTGAGATTACATAAGGATTCTCAAGGGCCAGCATAAGAGTAGACCACATAACCACTGGGCCACATAATTGGAGTATGGGAAACTTCTCCCAATACAGATGAGCAGCAAGATTAATATAAGAACCTTGGTTATCTTCTCAGACTATTACGGGAGTATTGCTCATCTCACTTTTGTTCAGAGTTGTAAGTAGCTCAATTAAGGTTGGAGCTGGTTCTTTGATCTTATCTGTTGGGGCTGTGGAAGTTGCCTTACTTCTGCTACCACGACTTCTTTTCTTGGCAATTGTCAAAAGCTGAGTGGACGTGGCATACCAGAGTCTTGTTTTCCTGACTTACTTGGAGAGATACTGGGCTGGTATGAGGTTGTACTGGGGGAACTACTGAAGGCTGTATCTATCTTGCCTCCTAAGATTTTGGTAAATTCATCTTCATCCAAAGCTAGAATGGGTGAGTAATTGTGTGTGGTTACAACTGGGAATTCAGGTATTTGTTTTGGAGCTTGGTTGAATCTCTGGACTGGGACATTGGTATAACACACCACTGGTTTCTTATTCCTCTTTGGGTGATTTACTATACTAGAAAAGGTTAAAAGACTTTTACAGTAACGTCTAGTTTAGTGGGGGAAATGTTGTGAAGTGATTGGTTATAAGCTAGCTGGCACTGTACTCACGCATTTGATCCATTAAGCTCGGTGAACAATGGAACAATGGAACTATTGGCCTGGATGATAACAAGGTTGAGTAATCAACTAAATTGTATCTTAAGTTCCTATTAACTAATAATCAGCCAATTGTTAGTTTAATAGTGGGCTAAGAGCAGAGGAGACAAGGCTGTGATCAGAGGATCCTGACGTTCTGTGCCTCTTGTCTAATTTTCCTTAACTATAAAACTCCCTTCTTGATTATTGAATAAAAGATTGATTATTACATACTTCAACTTTATTATAAGCATTAGGCTAGATACTTATCTTGACCTAATCTTTAGTAATAGAAGAATTGTATTTTGAGTTAAGCTAAGCAACTACCAACTCTAAGGAGAAACACGACAGATGCCAATCCAATATACCATTCTACATACCAAGAAAGACAACAAACCAATATCACATGACTCATCCAAGTATCCAGTGACTCAAACCCATTCTGCACATGATCATCCTTATCTTTGATCCAACTTATATCTCCACCACAGCGCAAGCTATATAATTCTAAAGTACTATCCAATAAAATATACTTCTCTTCTTCTTAATTCTATGTTTGAAGCTTCCCCAAAAGTTGCTCCTTATCACTATATTTTAAAATTTTAAAGAGAAAAACAATTATATCTTATTTAAAAAATCCAAAAAAATACACATAGGAAGATTTTTACAGCTACAACTCCAGAAAAATTGTAGCCTGGGCAATTTTCTGGAACTGTTTCCTGATCTGAGATGGACAGCTGCTTTATAAAAAGAGCAGCCATTGGTTCATATCCACCCCACCCTAGGTGTAGGGTGCATTTATATACCAAATCAATATAATTTTGCACCTCTGGGCTTAAATGCCTTTGCAGATGCTTGATTCTTATTTAATCTAACCATGAGTTGGAATTTATTAAGATCTTATTATTTAGGGTGACAAGTCTCAAGCATATACATGAGATTCAATATATACAGCATCAAGTGCTGCTCTTTAATCCTGATAAAATCCAAATATATCTTAGCTTTTTTTAAAAGTTAAAGCAAGCTCCTGGCTTCAACCAAGGTGCTGGGCATCAGAACTGGTTTATTGTTCACAGGGATATCATTTTACTTATTCAATGTATATTCAAATATGCTATATTGAGTTAGGACCTTTGAGAAAATTTCAAGCGCTGCAGATGAACAATTTATAGTTCATTCCTGGAGCTGGGGAGATATAGCAGCTCAACAGGAGATTGAAAATGGGGCCTTAGATTAAGAGGATATTTATAAAGAAAGTGGGGTATCCTTATACCACACAAAAAAGTCAGCAGGCTGCACTGGGGTGGCAAGGTCCAAGTTAGGGTTGGTAGGGTTTTTACATAACATCAGGATTGTTGTCAGAAACTGGAATTTCCCTTTATATGAAAATCTTGGCTCCAGAATTCATGAGGGCCAAGTGGTGCCATAATGCTAAAACTGTTGTGAGATGGCTCAATTTGTATTATCTGAGTGGCATAGTATACTTTAAAAGCGGAGGTTTCTAACTCAGTTGTAACACCAGCCCAATTCCATCACTTCACTACAAATTTCATCATCTGGAGAAGCTAGTGTTGCAACCAGGTTTGTCTCCTCACCTGACAGCCTATCTTACAGCACGCAGGGGGGCCATAATGAGCCACCCTATAACATATCTAACAATATCTGGTCCCCAATTCATACACAAAAAGTACAGGGCAGTACTTTCTTATATGGAGAAAGTCCCATTCCAGCCAACCTCCCTCAATAATTTATTTGAAACCCAACCCCAAATTTGGACCAGGCTGCTAGGATAGCATCCTGTGGCAGCTGACTCTTCAGTGGTGAGAATTTAGTGGGCAGGTGGGCAGATTGCAATCAGTTAAAACTAATCATAGTTAACCAATTTAAATTGTGCCATTAATGCTATTTTGATATGGTTTTCAAATATTGATACATGCAAAGGCCAGGTTGGTTTTGCCTTCAATTTTGGTAGTTGTTCCCCTTCCTTAAATAGGTTGACATCAATGTTCAACCTTTCTGGATTAACCTACTTGTGCATGTCTGTTGTGATCTGAGGCGCGGCACAGAGTCACAACAGGAAATCCTAACCTTGGGATTGGATTCATACTAAGCCTTGGTTAGAATGGCAGGGAAGGCTATGCAATTACCTTGTGGCCCTGAATGAATAATATCTGCTAGACGTGGCTAGAGAGGCGCCAAAGTATGTGGAGACACAAAGACAAAAATGTGAATAGAACTTAGTTTTTATTGGTGTAGAAGAAATGTAATATATAGTGGTTTGCAATACCCAAAAATAATACCAGGACAGTAGGATCACTTGCCACAAGCATGAGTGGGGCAAGTGAGTTACACAGGATCAGGAAACTGAACAATTGTATTTCCCAATTTGGAGCCAGCCTCATTTCAAAGGGCAAAAGTGAAAGAGAGAGATTTGTCCTCAAAATAACCCAACAAAGGCAAAATTGAAACATTGTGAATGGCGGCATTCACAACATTGCCCCCCTCTAGATTGGCCTTAGGGGGGTGATACTTGCAGAGGAACTTAGCATGCACGTAAGCAAAAGGTTGATCACTAGAGAGGAGTTTTACTGTATACTCCAATCCTCGCTTGAAGGTCACTTCCAAGGGCCCAATCCACAACAAGTCTAGCTTATGAGCTTGTCCTCCTACTCTGTGTTGATAATACAGAACATGGTCTCCAATGGGGAGCTCAGGCAGGGGGATCTCCCAGAACTGTCAGAGGAGAGCTCCAGCAGCTTGGTCTTATAGGCGGACGTGTAGGCAGTAGCCTGTATATTAATGATGCAGTTGACTAGATCTTTGATGTGCTCATCAGGGCTCATGGCCTTATTAGAGGAGAGTAGGGGGTGTCAGGATTCAACCTTTTTATTATAGCTGCTACTCTGTTTCTATACTTTTTTTTGCTTTCATTTTGCTTGTAAGTCTCCTCATGAGTATTTCTATTATTTTATTCATGCTCTCTTCTTTTCCCCTCCATTTTCCACATTTGGAGTTAAAATATTGCTTTTTTAAAGCCTAGTTACAGCCTAAATGTTGGTTAGTATTATTTTTGAACTTTTCTTATCTTCTGCTACCAGATTCAAACCCTGGACCTACATGCAGAAGTTAAAGAGTTGGCTCCAAACAACTTACCTTTCACTATATGCTCAATTACGTTCTCTCAAACTTTGGACTTAGTTTTTCCTTTGTTTTTCACTCACTTTTACATCCCCAAGCATTGCTGTAACCTCTTTCTCTCCTCCTGGTCTCCTTTATGTTAGTTTAACTTATCTAAATTAAATCTACACATTTTCTCTCAACCTCCATTTTTCAGAAAAGACTCCTAACCAGAAATGGTTGAACTTTTCACACCTCAATTCCACATTTTACAAACAGAGCAAATAAAAGGCTTGGTTTGTCCATTCTCAACAATAAGTTGAGAATGTTTGACTTGCACCCCAAAAAGGTACTTGTTAGGTTTTGTGGCTTGTGTTCTTCTTCAATTTTTAGTCTTAGTTTAAATCTTAGTCCATGATTCCTTTTGACTTTATTCTTCACCAGTTAGGCAGCTTCTATAGTAGCACCCACAATTTGATTGTGGATAGCTTTAATCCCCCTGATAGTGCAGACCATTTCCCAGACTAGAAATTGACTTTTTAACCAAACTGTCTGTCATTAAGACTGGTCTCTATTTTATCTTCCTAAGGTTAATAAATTGCCTTAGTCCTTATTTTACTCCGTATAAGCTCTTAGGAGCCTTAGGTCAGTTGCTATTGCAAACTTTGACCACCTTTTTGTATTTGACCAATATAAACATTACTGGGTTAAAGGCTTTAGTTTATGATCATCTTCCCCAGACCATAAGACCTTACAGGGGCCCCCAAGAGCAAAAGGGTAGTGGCTTCACAACCATACATCATAGCAAAGGG
>QTSX02001690.1:0-98211 GCA_014839935.2 Entomophthora muscae | reverse complement strand
AGTCAACTCACACCTTTTATTTTGTGAATCAATGTATTTTGGATTGTATTTTGAATGGTTTTGCTTTGCGTGTGAGACTTTTGTTGCTGTGTTGACCCATTTTGCCCATTAATGCCAATAAACCCTGTTAACAGAGTATATATTTTAACCTGAGAGTTGGATTTTGTTTAAATATGAAATCATTTTGTTTATATCTGAGGTATTTTTGGTTGTTGCCATAGCTTTTAAAACTACTGTACCTAATTTTTCTGAACTGAGTGAACCCCTTGTCCAGTTGCTTTGCAATGTCCCCTTTGAATGGACAGACAGCAAACAACAAGCATTGAAGCGTTGAAGGACAAGCTCAAAGAGGCTCCTATCTTGGTCTATCCTGATTATGATAAAGAGTTCATCTGGTACACTGACGCTAGTGGAGTAGCTGTGGATGCCATCCTTGCCCAGCTTGACAACAAAGGCGTGGATCAACCTGTAGTCTACTATTTGCGGGTCCTCAGTAAGCACAGGAAGAATTGCAGTGTTACTGAGAAGGAATGATTGGCAGTGTTGCATGCAGTAAAACGTTTAGGCACTACATTTATGGGACCCACTTGACGGTGGTCACAGATTACTCCTCTCTCAAATGGCTGCAACAGCTAAAGGAGCCTGAAGTTTAACTAGCGCGTTGGGCTCTGCGTCTACAAGGATACAATTTCACTATGATACACTGTCCTGGGGCCCAACATCAGAGCGCTGATGGCCTGTCCAGGATGCCAATTCTAGCTATCCACCCCGCTGACACTGATTGCCTCTAAAAATTAATAGGGCACCCTGACTCTTGGACCACTGAGCCAGAAGACATTTGCTTGGTGCTACAGACCCTATCCAAGGACACTGTAATTTGTGATAAACAGCTCTTCAAAAAGGTTAACAATGCCTACCTACCCTACGTTTGCCCTAGCATGAGGATAGCCATTATCCTCCAAGCTCACATTGACACTGGACATGAAGGCATAGCAAAGACTCATGACTGGTTGTGAAAAAACTTCTATTGGGAGAACATGCGCCTCCTGATCCCTGATGTCCTTGCCTCCTGTCATTCCTGTCAGCTCTAACGCTCTTGCCTGTCCCAACACCAGTTCAAGCTCATTCCTCCAAAGCATGCCTTTCACACAGTAAGTATTGATGCTGTTGGGCCTTTCCCTTGTTCTAGGTTGGGATGTTGGTTTATCTTAGTTGCTGTAGACCATTTTAGCAAATGGGTTGAAGCCAGAGCAACAAAAGATATAACTGCCAAGACCACGGCTACTTTCTTGCTGCAAGACATCTTCTATTGACATGGCTGCCCTCAAGTCCTGCTTTCTGACAATGGTACCAACTTTAATGCTTGCCTTATCACTTCTATTGTTGAGGCTATGGGGACCCACTAATTATTCTCTGTGCCATATAACCCCTCAACCAATGGAACTGTCAAACAAGCAAACTCCACCCTTGTGTTCATAATGAGGAAGCTCACGCTCTCTGATGCTACCAATTGGGATATGTTCCTCCCTGCTGCTCTCTTTTCTTACAACCTCAGTAGACACTGAGTGACTGTTCAGTCTCCTTTTGCCATGCTGTATGGGAGTGAAGCCGCCACCCCCTCAATTTTGGGACCCCCCTTGATCAAAGTTGATGCGTCTGCAAATCCTGAGGCCCATGTTAAAGACTTAACCAATTGTATCATCAACATCCAAGCAACAGATTATTCCACTTCTTAAAAGGTCAAGACTCTGGAGCTCTCCCTGTCTAATGCTGCTAGAGCCCCCTCCCTGAGTATCAAATAGGCAATCTAGTTCTCTACTACCAGAATCATACAGGTGGTAGAGCTCATAAGCTGGATTACCTCTGGATTGGGCCCTGTGAGGTTATCTTCAAGAAAGGCTTTGAGTACACTGTTAAGCTACTATTGTCTGGCTGTTTCTTTGCCCACGTCCACTCTAAATTCCTTTGCAAGTATCAACTTCCTCCATCCCCTCTTGAGAGGGGAGATGTCGTAAATTGCACAATTAATGCTATTTTGATGTGGCCTTCAAATATTGATAGCTGCAAAGATTTGGCTGGGTTCACTTTTTATTTCAGATATTCCTTGCCTTCTGTAAATGGGTCTGGTTCAATATTCACCCATTCCGGATTATCATACCTGTCTATGAATGATCCTGGTATGACCTCATCACAAAATGACCCCCTCAGCCACTCTGTTGTCCTAATGAGGGATCAATGTTTCTTTTCTACTATTTAAAGTAGAACCATTTCTCCTAATAAAGAGAAGTTTATCCACATTTGCGTTGGCTTTAATAATCTTCAAGCTTTTTTCTGTCCTTTCTGCCAAAAGGACTTTCTCTTCTTGTTTTCCAGGAAATTAAGGTACATGTCCTTAATTTTGCCCTGAAGGCTAATCCAAGGCTAGCTTTGAGCCTCAAATCTTTTGTTATAAAGATTTCTTGCTGTGTCCTCCTGGATGTCATCTCCAGGAGCCAAACATAACAACCATGATCCAAGTTCCCTCCAGCAATCCTATACTGTTTGCCGTCCAAACTGGAAATAAACTCCTCACTTATCCTTTCTGCTTTTGCAGATGCCAGAGCACAGCACTATTTGACACTGGAGCAGATCAATCTCTCATCAACAAGAGCTTTGCAGACCTCATGAAGTTACCTACTGCTTGAAGTAACATCAGGAAGGTTATTATGGCAGACAACCAAAGCACACCAGTTACCCATGAGGCAAAACCTTTCCATGCACAAATCAGAGATGTACAAACAACAATTAGCGGCCCTATCATACCAATCCCCAAGTATGATGTCATACTTGACCTGGACTGGATGAGAAAGAGAAAACCTCATATCAATGGGACAGTGCCACCCTCACCATACAGTGAGGAGAAGTCCATCACCATGTGTATCCAACTCACCTTGACACTCTCATGAGGGACCACATATTTGTGAAAATCATGGAAACAGGAGAAGAAACTTACCCTAGAAAAATCAATTGAAGCACCTGTACGTACAAGGTTATCCACCTCAAAAACACAGAAACTTGACACAAACAGGCCCCAATTAGAAACCAGCTAGTCAGTAAATTCCTCTCTGTATTCCAGGAAACACTACCTGGGTTACCCCCTGATTGGGGTATACAACACAAAATTGATTTAAAGGGAGTGTACTTAAAGCACGACCCATCTACTGCCTCACAACTCCAAGAAGACAGCACCCTAAAAGCCTACCTTGACAAAGCACTTGAAAAAGGCCTCATCAGACCCTCAAAGTCACCTTTTGGTGCCAATGTCTTCTTTATAGCAAAGAAAGACAGAGTACCCCACCTGGTCACAGACTACAGGGCCCTCAACAAGGTCACAATTAAGAACAGGTATCCCCTGCTGCTGATTGATGACCTTTTTGATGCCCTGGGGGTCCCAAATCTTCACAAAAATTGATTTGACAGCAGGTTACCACCAAATTTGCGTGAAACCTGAATACATTCCAAAGACCGCATTTCAAACTAAATACAGGTCCTTTGAATGTGTTGTTCACAATTTTGGCATGAAAAATGCTCCCAGTACCTTTGTAACCTTAATGAATGAAGTATTAAAGGAACACATTGGAAAACAAGCAATCATCTAACTGGATGGCATAATCATTTAGAGTCCCAACCTGCAACAACACTGGGAAGACGTCCGTGCAGTTCTCTGTACCCTGGAAGACAACCAACTGATTGTCAAGCTGTTCAAATGTGAGCTCTTCTTGACTGAACTCCCATTCCTTAGCCATATCATCAGCAAAGATGGTATCAAACTGGATCCAGATAAGATATGTGCCATAAAAGTGATGCCAGCACCAAGGAACAAGAGCAAACTCCACACTTTCCTTGGAATGGTAGCCTATGTACGCAGGTTCATCCCTGACTGGGGCGCCCTAACAGCCCCCTATCAGCCATCACTGGGAAAACAACCAAATTTGTCTGGACACCCTTACAAGACCAACATTTCCGCCAACTGAAAGAACATATGGTTACTGCCCCATCCTACAATACCCAAACCGTGAGGGTATCTATGAGCTAGAACCCAACGCCTCTGACTATACCATAGGGGGAGTCCTCCGTATCCAAACAGCCCAAAAGGACTTTCTTCCCGTGGCATATGAATCAAGGAAACTATTGGACGGCAAAAAAAGATATTGCATACACAATAAGGAATTGGTTGCCATCATACACTGCCTCATGAAATGGAAATGCTATCTGGAAGGAGCCCAGACGTTTAAAGTAATCACCAACCACAAGTTGTTGATATTCTTTAAAACACAACATCACCTGTCAAGAAGACAAGCCAAATGGATGAGTCTCATACAGAGATACCCCATGTAAATTGAATACAAGCCAGGCAAGGAGATGCTTACTTCAGACACCCTATCAAGGCTATACAATAAACACATCCTTTGCACTGATGGCTGTGGTGGATCCAGGTCCAACCAGTCCAACCTGCCATTATCCTGCCCTTGACTCTTATTGCCATTACCTTCCTCTGACAAAGCTTTGAAGAGCTTTGTCTCCAGAGAGGCAATTTTATGGGACATTACTTTGTTATCATCCTGCCAACGGGCCATGATCTCAATGCTCTTTTCCTCCCTTGCCCTTAAAGCCTCAATTTCACAACTTGCCTTTGCTTTCACTTGTTGTAAGATTTTGTCCCATCCTACTAACAGGTTCCAGGAATCCCATACATAGGTTTGGTTTCCTTGGGCAGGAGTACCTTCTTTTGCAAAGTAATTGGAGTATAACTCTTCAAACACAGCCTTTACTTCCACCAAGGACTCCTCAGGCACAGTCTTGGTGACCTCCAAGCTTGCCCAAGCTTCCTCCAACAAACTTGTAGGAACCTTTTTCCTGGCAGCAGAAGTTTCCACACAAAGTACTCCAAATTTGGCCCTTTCAAAATTTAACAAAGAAGACATAATAATTGAAAAGGAAGTTGAGGGGAAAGCGTCAAAATCAACAATATATCTTTATTAAAGTTTAGCTGTTTTTGCTTATATACCATTTGGGGCATATCCGGCAGAAACCCCTCCAGCTCCTGAATCAACCTATGATTCATCTCACATGGTCTATGACATTTGAGTCATCTAAACCTAGATCTTTACCAAAAAGATCACCAGTATTTCTCAACCTATGAGAATCAACCTACAATGGGAAGAAGTCACCTGACTTCATTCATCCCAATGTACCAATTCAGCATAGAGCTTCCTCAGCTCCCGGCGCCAAAACCCTGTGGATTAAACATCCCAAAACTCAGCTATTTATGTTCCAACTGGAAACTAGATGATTAACCCTGAATTCATAGGCATCCTTACCTTTATTTAGTTATCTTTGCATTTAATGGTTTTTTTGCCTTGAAACCCATTAAAACGCTTTGAAACTCAAACCAGGCGCCACTGTGGCGCCCAGGAACTTTCCCAGGAGGCGCCCCAGCGCCTGAAAAAACTGATAGCAGCGCCTCAGCGCTTCACAAATCCATTAGGCGGCGCGGCGGCGCTTTTAACCCAAAATTTGGGGGTTTACTTATGGTTGACCTTAACCAAACTTCTTGACATAGTCAAGAAAATTTAACCAATATAATTAAATCCTCATTAATTATATTCCTGTGTATTTATTAATTAATCTTCCCAATCAATAAAACCATTTTTGAGACATCCTGTCTCCCAGATTGACTCGGCCAATCTTGCCTTCTTTTCTTTTATTGAACCTAGATATCCAGTTTTCAGGAATCTTAACCTTAAGACTTCCAATCCAACCTACCTACATTCAATAATAAGAAAAACAGAGATATTTTTATATTTCAGAGCATTTATTTGGCCAAATACTCAATAGTGACTGTTGTACAGTCACAATGGCGAGCCCAACTGGCCCATGCTAATCATGGGGAATTCCCAGGAAGGGTTCCCACCTGGCACACCAATGGACATCCAAGAGAAAGTCCTCAAGAACAAACACCTGTTCAAAAATGTATATGATACCCTTCACCAAATACTTCCAAATGGTGACACTGTACCCTACGTCCTGTCAATACAAAAGATTGACACAATCCTCTGATATCACAGAGACTTGGGACACACCTGTAGCAGGAACTTGCATGAATACCTCAAGACATGCTACTGGTGCCCCAACATGTTAGATGATATTAGAGAGGTACTGGAGCAATGCAAAGTCTGTGAGAAGTATGCCCAAACCAAAGCTCCACCCAACTTAGTAGTACCTGTATCCATCACACAACTCCTCAAGGTATGGTTGTTGGATATTGTGGGACCTATGCCCAGTGAAAGCAAAGGCAAGAAGTACATCATCACTTCTATCAGCTATGCAACCAGATGTCCCGTAGCACAAGCCACAAAAGAACACAAAGGCAACAATGTGAGAAAATTCATTTACAAAAAGATCATAGCAAAGTTTAGGAAACCTGACCTCTTGATCACAGATGGAGACACTGAATTTAAAGCTATTGACACCAACATATATCTTGCTAAAAACAGAATAAAACACGTCACAGCCAGCCCATATCACCCACAAGCAAATGGACGTTTAGAACAACTAAATGCCTCTCTAGTGGAAGCCCTCAGTAAGTTATCTGCCAACAATTCAAAAGCCTGGGTTGATATGCTACCAACCGCCCTTATGGTCTGTAGAACCCAGATCAGCCGCAATATGGGCAAAAGCCCTTACAAACTTGTCTATGGTCAGAAACCCTCACTTGTCAGTACAACCATAATCCCACAACTGCCACTTCCAAAGAAGATACCAGACAGTAATGTCCCAAAAATACTACAAGCCAGAAAGAACTAAGAAAAGATGGAGCACCAAAGGGTCCAGCGGGAAGCAATCCCATTGAAACAAGAAAGGTTCCAAGTCAGAGACAAGATCTGGGTTGTCAATTACAAACAACACAAATTAGACCCAGGGTTACACAGACCAGGCATTGTCATGGAAGTTAAGCCCAATAACAGGTACCTCATCAAAGGGATTGGAGCTCAAAATGAGCTGAAATGTATGCATCACAACTGACTCTGCTTGTGTAAAGCAAGAACAGCCCAACAAAATTCAAGGCTCCCTGTGCCCAACACCAAAATGGATCAATACCAAGCCCAAATACCAGATACTCTCAAGAAAATTCCCAAGGATCCGCCTTCCAGCACCCCAGGGGGAGATGTTACAACATCTTCAATTAATCCCTCTTGGGGAATTAATGCCCCAAGTAAATCACCAAACGGCTCACCAAAGGATTCACCGTCCAGTCAATAAACTGGTGGCACCATTATCAGTTAACCATCTATGACAGGGATCACTCAATACAGGTCTTAAATGGAACACAACTTGATTAAGCCTTGTGACTCAAGAGGAAAATTACTCAGATAAGCCCTGTGACCTCCATGAAATACATGAACAGCATGTGGCTTGTCATGATACTATATATTAGCCTATATTCATATTCAATAAAGTATCATTCTCTTCTTAAATCTTCCCCTTATTTTGTTTATTATACTCCCCAGAAGTATAAACTCAACACCAATGATAGTTAAATATTAGATTATGAAAAGGTAACTGTCAGGGACCCACTTAAGAGGGAACAAGTTCCCAATATTGTGAGCCAAGGCCTATAAGTTAAGCCCTGCAAAAACTGAACCAATAGGCACTGTAACCATAGCTATGTGACCAAAGTGGCCTAAGTTGGCAAAACTGCCCAACAGGTAATATCCTACCAAGTACCTCAACAGGTAGAAGGATGCATTGGGTCTAACCAAGAAAGGTTCAGCTGGTGGAGATGGAGTGACAGAGCGTCCATAATGTAACTTTCTTGCCCAGTAACCTGAGGAATACTTGAACCAACCATTATCCAAGGACTCCTTCTGGTGGGATTCATCAGGAGAGGAGTTATGTCGGTCTGTAGTGGGAGTTATATTCTCCAAGGCCAACACCACAGATAGGAAAGGAACTAGAAACCAGAACAGGAAATAGCTTCCCTTCATGGCTTCAAAAAGGGATTTACAAGGTAAGTGTGATCAAGTTTGAATAAAAAGGAAAATATTTATTGATGGAACAAGTAAGAATGATAAAAATTGCTCACTTAAATACCCCAATAGAGGCTGGAACATTTAAGGAGATATTGGGATAGGAGGGAATTTATCAAGGAATTTCATGAAACTTATGGTTAAAAATAATACCTGTACCATATATACCTCAATTTGGGGCTGAATGATCTGTATAAAATCATAGTTAAAGAAAAGGAAAAAATAACAAGCCACAAGATTGGAAACAATTAAGCGGTTTATATGCTTAATCTTAGGGTAGATCAAGTACAGAGCCATGTCAAGATATAGAGCCAGTTGATTCAAGAGCAGCAAGTAAGATGTAGGCAGCCAATCAGTTTTTGAGAGTACATGATGTGTTTTAGTAAGCTACTAACAATTGTGAAAGCAGAACCAAAGTCAGAAAAGAAGTTTTAAAGAAAGAGATTGTCAAAACCACAGGCTCAACCCGCCAACAAGGTTCCAACCAAGCGGGTTTGTGACCTGCAATCCAATTACCTGGTCACCCAAAGCCAGACTATGAAGTCAACTCAAATTACCAAATCTATCAACATGAACAGATGATGATCCTTCACAGTGGATATCTTGATTTGGCGCTTGACTCATTATCAGTATCAAGCCACCCCCTTTCCCATCCAGCCATGTGATCACCAATCATGTTCCTACTATCCATTGATTCACAATAGCTATATAATCACTATTTTGCAATAAAGATTATTATCTATCTTCTAAATATTTTTCCCCGTGTAACTCTGCTAAAACAGCACAGTTACAACATTGGTAGCACAGGTAGATTCTCCATCCTACCTTATCTTGAAAAATTCTGCCTGTTGCCTGCACACGCCGCGGCCAACAAATCCTTGACAGAATCATGTCTGGCCTCCTGCCCAACTGGACTCTGTATACCCCTGGTACCAAGATACCTGATGGTTTTGTTCTCTACTAAAACACGGTGATCCCGCTACCCGCCTTCAACGCCCTGTCCGCCCAAGGGTTCTTTCAGGCACCTTCCTTGATGCCACAACCAGCTGACAAAACCACCATGCCCGCCTATGTTGCACAAAGACTTTGCAGCGCCGCCTTGAAACCCTTTGCAGGGGCCAACAACAACAACACTGCCACATGGATCCAGTCTGCCCAAAGCAAGCTGGCTCAGATGGAATGCCCACAGCAATTTTAGATCACAGAGATTTCCATTTGCCTGACCCATGACGCTGGCACCTGGTGTGACAAGTGGCACAAAGAACACACTGACAAGAACTGGGACACCTTTAAACAGGACTTCTTGGCGAGGTTTGTGCTTAAGGATACAGCACTCATGATCATACGCCAAGTAAAGAACCTGTCCCAGACAGGCACCATTAAAGAACTCACCTGTGCCTACAAGGAGCTCTGTCTCTGTGCCCCATCCAACATGGCTTTTGATACCCCAGCAACACACCTCATGTACTACAATGCTCTCAAGTTGCATGTGATGAGACATGTGAACTTGGACCAAGTTACCAACCTGCAAATCCTGTACCATGAAGCAGAAAAAGCGAAACAAACATCCAACGCTCTACACAAGACACAGACTGGGAAACAAGAAAGGCCCAAGGACTCCCATCCAAGCGGGCGCTCCTCTCAACCACCCCCTGGAGGCAACGGTAACAACAACAACCATAAGCCCACGGGTTTAAATGGGAATGGGAATAACAGCCAGTCAAATTGTACCCATTTCTGCGTCACTGCCACCAAAGGCAACCAAGATGAGGGAAAAGCCCGGGGATAGCACTAAGCAAGCCAAACTCCCCACACAACTCCTGACTTTCCCAACAATGAATACCAACCCAAGGACATGGACCAATGCCCAATGATCCAAGTGCCCTTGGAAGACCTGGTACTATACACCATTGCCAGACATCCCAATAAATTGATGTCTTACCCTTTCCGCTTTTGCAGTTACACAGGCTCAGCACTCCTGGAATTGGGCGCAGACTAAACTTTAGTCAACAGCAGCTTTGTGGATAAATTCAAGCTGGCCACTAATCCTTTGCGGATTAAAAACGTGGTCCTGGCTGATGAACACCACATTACCATGATAACGGAAACTGCCCCCTTCTCTGTCATGCTTGAGAACCTTCACTCCACCATCCAAGGTCCCGTCATTGACTTCCCTAAGTTTGACATTGTACTGGGGCTGGACTGGTTACAGAAAAACAACCCCCACGTGGACTGGGCAACCTCAGTGTTGACCATCAAGCGTGAAGGTGTCAACCACCAAATTTACCTGGACTCTGTAGACCAACTCCTACAAAACCACGTCTTTGTACACATTGCAGAGACCTAGGACAAGAAGGAAAACCTAAAAGCAATTGACTGGGACTCCTGCCAGTATGAAATCATACACTTCAAGGATCACCAGGACACCTCCACGCTGCAAGATTGCAACATTGTGGCCCATCACCCAGAAATCTTTAAGGAGGCGTTACCTGGGCTACCCCCTGAGAGACACATCCAACACTCTATCCAACTCAAGGGGGCTGTACCCAAGGCACGCCCCATTTACAGGCTGACCCCAAACAAGGACAACACCCTGCGCGCCTATCTCAAGGAGGCATTGGAAAAAGGACTTATCCGCCCCTCACAGTCTCCCTTTGGGGCTGCTGTATTCTTTGTGGTTAAAAAAGATGGTATATTATACCTGGTCACAGACTACTGCGCCTTAAACATAGTCACCATTAAGAATTGTTACCCATTATCAGTAATTGATAATCTCTTTGACACCTTGGGAGATGCCTCGTCTTCTCCAAGATTGATCTAACTGCAGGCTACAACCTGATTTGTATCAAGGAGGAAGACATACCCAAGACAGCTTTCCGCACCAAGTACGGTTCCTATGAATGCCTGGTACTCAACTTTGGCCTGACCAAAGCCTGTCCACCTTTGTAACCTTCATGAACAAAGTGTTTGCACCACACATAGGCAAACACGCCCTAGTGTACCTGGACAATATTATTGTCTACAGCCCCTTGGTGGAACAGCACCACAAAGACCTGGAGGAAGTCTTTGTAACCTTGGCACAACACAAACTGTTGGCCAAGCCCTCCAAGTGCCAGTTCTTCCGAGAGCAACTACCCTTCTTGGGACACATAGTCTCAAAAGATGGCATCAAAACCAACAGCCAGAAGATACAAGCCATCTGCAAAATGCCATCTCCCAAAGACAAATTGGAACTCTGCATCTTCTTGGGAATGGTGGCCTATGTACAACGCTTCATCCTCAACTGTGGCGTCTTGACTGCCCCTTGTCTGCCATAACAGGCGCCAAGTCCAAGTTTGTATGGACCCCCCAACATGACCTCTGTTTTAGACGTCTCAAGGAAAAGCTCACAACAGCTCCCATCTTACAATACCCCAAACAAGACAGAGAGTACCAGATGGAAACTGACGCTTCAGATGCATCCATTGGGGGAGTACTATGAATTAAGAATAGTGATGATGACTTTCTGCCAGTAGCCTATGAGTTGCGCAAACTGACAGATGGCAAGTGTTGATACCCAATCCATGACAAAGAACTGTTGGCCATTGTGCACTGCCTAGTCAAATGGCGCTGTTACCTGGAATGGCAGGAAAAATTCACAGCACTAACCAATCATAAGTCACTCATCTACTTCAAGACACAAGCAAACCTGTCACGCCGCCAAGCGCGGTGGATGGAAATCTTAGAAAGGTTTAACATGCTCATCCAGTATAAGCCCAGGGCCAAGCTTGCCATGGCAGATGCCCTGTCCCGTCTGTATGTCCGCGCTTCTAGAGGAGAGAATGGGCTCAACCCAGACTGGCCTCTCCTAGTGCTACATAAAAAAGACAAAGGGATCCCTGCAGGCACAACCAATATCACCAAAGAAACGGTCATCAAGAATGAACACCTCTTTGCTGATGTATATGGAACCCTTCACAGAAAAATGTCGGATGGCACAACCATTCCCTACATCCCCACACATCAACGAGTCAATACCATTCTTTGCTACCCCAGAGATCTTGGACATACTAAGAGCCAAAATCTATACAAATTCCTAAAACATAAAGCCTGGTGGTCAACCTTATACTGCAATGTCCAGGAAGTGCTAGAACAGTGCCAGGTCTGCAAAAAGTTTGCCAAAAGTGAAACCCCGCCTAAGTCTGTACTCCCCATTCAAACCCAACTACATTTAAAATTATGGGCTCTTGACATTGTGGGCCCCAATCCAGTAAAGCACAATGACAAAAAATACATCATCACAGCCATCAATTTCGCGACAAGGTGGCCAGTAGCCCAAGCAGTGAAAACACACACTGGTAACGACGTCTGACAATTCATTGGCAAGGAAATAATCAGCAGGTTTGGAAAGCCAGAGCTCCTGATAACCAATGGAGGCAAAGAATTGACCTCCAAAGACACCAATGTGTACCTCATCAAAAATGGGGTCAAAAAAACTGTCACAACACCATACCATCCACAGGCCAATGGACGCATAGAGCAGCTTAATGGTAGCCTCATGCAAGCCCTAGCCAAACTCACTGCCAGGAGACCTGAAGACTGGTATAAGCAGCTACTGACTGCATTACTTGTGTGCCAAACCTGAGTGAACAGATCCACTGGAAAAAGCCCATTTGAACTGTTATACAGCACACAGCCAAATATCATTCAAGCATTGACAGGACCCAAACTGGAAATTCCAAGTCAAGCCCCCCTTGCTCAGACCCTCAAATAATAGAGGCCAACAGCAAACAAGCAGCCAAAGAAAAGGAACACTTACAAAAGACCTTTGTTCCCATCCGCCAAAGACATGAAGTCAGGGACAAAGTCTGGGTCATGAATGTTGATAAAAGCAAACTACAACCCAAAAAAGTAGTTGCAACAATTATTCTAAAGGTAAACAACAATAACACTTACCTCATGCAAGGGCTTGGGAAACACAAGCAAGACAAGACCTTACACCACAACTGCCTACGACCCTGCAAAGCAAGACAGAAACAACAAGAAACTGCCCTGCCTGCCACCAAACAACAACTGGTTCAATATGGCGCCCGGGCTCCTAACAACCTCCCTGACAACCTGCCCCCAGAGGAGGTGACCTTCAGCCAGGGTGTGTGTCAAAACCATAGGCTCAACCCGCCAACAAGGTTCCAACCAAGCGGGTTTGTGACCTGCAATCCAATTACCTGGTCACCCAAAGCCAGACTATGAAGTCAACTCAAATTACCAAATCTATCAACATGAACAGATGATGATCCTTCACAGTGGATATCTTGATTTGGCGCTTGACTCATTATCAGTATCAAGCCACCCCCTTTCCCATCCAGCCATGTGATCACCAATCATGTTCCTACTATCCATTGATTCACAATAGCTATATAATCACTATTTTGCAATAAAGATTATTATCTATCTTCTAAATATTTTTCCCCGTGTAACTCTGCTAAAACAGCACAGTTACAACAAGATCAATATAAAAAGGCAATATAAGTTGATCAGTTGAATGTGGGCTAACTTTTTGTTTTTCTGTAGGGTTACGGGTTTATCCCCATATAGATTGAAATCCAAGTTGCACATAGTGTCAAAATCTTTGTTGTTGACTGTTTTTGTTGATGTGGTATACTTTGGATCCTTCATAAAATTAATGTAGTCAGAGAAGAAATCCCTGACAACAACAGTCTAATAGAAAGAACAAAAAATATGGATAAGATGATGTTTATTTGGGAATACTGTAATTAATATACTATGCTGGGAAGCCACAAGTCCATAAGTGTGTGGTACTGTGATGAGATCCAAATAGGAGTTGAGCTACAAATATCTCAGTCAAGGAATAAGCATATATAATTGTCAGCACTTCTATTTAGGAGATATTGCCTGCAATTTGACATTGAGAACCAAATGCCCAATGTTGTTATGTTGTCATGAGCGCCTTTATGAGCGCACCCTGTGTATTGTAAGATACTTTGGTGGGCAGGAAGTCAATCTTAGTTTCAACATAAGGATTTTAATAACATCTAGGCATGTTCATACCAGGAGAACCCCAACTGTATCAGCAACCCAGTTGGTCTAGTAATGCTTTTACTCCTTGGTATAGCCATCCTGGGATATATATTTATCCTTTAAAAGTACCAATAATACCACCCTACCAGCACCCTAAGGCATAAAACAAACAGCAACCATCACAGCTGGGCAACAAACAAAACTACCAACATTTACCTCTCTCAGGATACCAATATTTACTTGGACAGCATCAGCTCACTCCTGCAAAACAACCGCAAACATGATCTATCACAATTATCTTTAAATCCCTCTAAAAATTCCATCACATAAGTTGAGTGGAAAGGGAGAAAAAATATTTAAAAATAGGTGAAATTCACCAAAAAAAGCTGATGAGCAGGTGAAAGGCGTCTAAACCCCCTTCCCTTAGTTGAAACTAGATCAGAAACTAATATATTGTGAGAAACAGGCCTTAAATCATACAAGAAATGATTTTTAACCTCTGTGGATGAATTTCAACATGAGTACTTACTTTAATTTTAGGTGTGAGAGCTAAAAACCATATATAACTAGGAGAAATAGAGAAGTAGCTGCTAAATCTTTTACTTTTAAGTCAAGATGTTCAATAAGAGAAGAATTTTTGTCATGGATCCAGTCTTGGGCAGCTGGCCCGCCGTTTCCAGGGGTAACTTGGGCCAGGGTTTTTGCGGGCAGGGCCCACCACAAGAGAGGAGCTAACTTTAGAAGGTAGGAAGCAGACTTCCCCACCCAAGATCACAGGCCAGCGGCCAGTACAATGGTGTCTACTACCCCTGTGAGGGTGATGTACATTATTCCAAAAAGCTTGCTGGTATAGTTGGTTGAAAGGTCGGGTGAAGAGGCTGGCATTGGTTTGGGTGTTACAAGCAGTTCTGTATAGATATTGTAGGCCAGGAGATAATTGAATTTTCCTCTAAATAGTTTTGGGGTGGAGAATATCCACGGGCCTTGGCGGTTGCATCTAATAGCAGATTGGATACGGGCTAGCAAGTCAAGTTTGATGATTTTCTCTGGTGTATAATCCTTATATTTGGGCTTCAATGGATAATCAGTGATGTGAATGGGCCCAAAGGGTGCACCAGATGGATGGAAAACTGCAGGCAGTGGGGCAGGAGGGCCAGGAGATCTCAAACTGAATTGATAGACAGCAAATACAAAATATGGCAATAGCTGTAAGAGCCAAAGTAACATAACCTTTATTTAAAAATGGCAATAAGGTTTGAGCGCAGAATCTATAGGCATATATAGCATTCCGCCTTCAAACTTAGTATTTTTCATCAGGGCTTTATCAAAATATCAGGAAAAGTGCGGGCAGACAGCCAGAGGGCACGGCTGTGGGAGCAACAAAATGGCACCTCGGCTGGGTGTTCTCTCATTGGTCAGAACGTCCAATTTGGTCACTCAATTTTCTTGATTCTTTGCTGTGGTCATGGGGTCGGGCCCAAAGCCCAAGTTTATCTTTGGCAGTAGGATTTGATTGGTTACTTGAGAGGACTTCAAACTCATGAAATTCACAGAGGCGCCATCTCTGCTTCCATTAGGCAATTTGAGAGACTCCTCTTTGGGAGCTACCATGGTTGAGCTGGTGCAGGTATTATGACTTCAGGACTTAGCAGGAGCCTCAGCTTGCAGGGGCTTGATCCCAAAAAAATGCAGGCAGGAAGGCCCTTGGTCCATGGGCCCAGCGGCCTGCAGGAATGTAGGTTCAGGGCTCAAATCCCACCCTTGGGTCTGGGTTTCTTGGGGTAATGAATTGTCAATCCTGACATCATCCCATTCTTTCCCCAAGGGCCCTCTCTTCTGGTCCTTTTTGTTCAGATAGAGTTGGACAGCTTCTTGGGCATTAGCTAGGTTGCTCAACAGCTTCCATGTACTTTCTTATAGAGGGTATCATTTCCATTTGACATAGTACTGGGGTTTCCGGTAGTGGATCCTGTTGCCATGTATGTATTCAACTTTGTATTCTTCAGCGCAGCCTATTTGGAGGGGCAGGGGGTTTGTCTTAAGCTGTTGGTGGGGGAGCAAGTTCCCATCTTTTTTAAACAACAGGGATTGATGGAATACGTCCTTAATCTTCCAGGAGGGGGGTAGGTCTAGCTTATAAGCAACTTCTCCAATTAGTTTGGTGATCTTGTGAGGGTCACTTCTTCTGTGAGCTAGCTTCCTACAGGGCACATGTAGGGGCACATTGTGAGAGTCCAGGTATACTTTGTCCCTAACTTGCAAGGGTTGGCCTGGTGTTTGTTTTTGGTTGGTGAAGGCTTTGTAGGATTGCACTGCACAGTTCAGGTTGGTCAAGCATGTTTTTGTGTGTCATGGATCTTCTCAACCCAAGAACGTCCAGTGGTGTTAGTTTCCTTCTTGTTAATCTTGGGATCCCAGGTGGGATCAAAACCGTAGTTGGCTTTAAACGGAGGCATCCCAGTGGAGGTGTGGTCTTTACTATTGTATGCAAACTGGGCCATGGGAAGCATTTTGTCCCAATTGTCCTGGTTGGCGTTGGCATAGCATTGAAAGTATTGTTCTAGGATCTAGTTTACTCTTTTGGTTTGGCCGTCAGTCTGCAGGTGGTAGCAGGTAGATACACACCGCTTGATTCCTGTTGTAAATTGCGCTATTAATGCTATTTTGATTTGCCCTTCAAATATTGATAGTTGTAAAGATTTGACTGGTTTTGCCTTTGAGTTTGGAAATTCCTTGTCTTCCGCAAATGGGTCTGTTTCAATATCCACCCATTCCGGATTATAATACCTGTCTGTGGCTGATCCTGGTATGACCTCATCCCAGCGTGACCCCCTCAGCCACTCTGTCTTCCTATTGAGCAATCCCCGCCTCTTGTCAACTATTTAAAGTAGAATCATTACTCCTAATAAAGACAAGTTATCCACATTTGCATTGGCTTTTATAATCTTCAAGCTTTTCCTGTCTTTTCTGCCAAAAAGACTTTTACATCTTGTTTTCCAGGAAATTAAGGTATGTACCCTTAATTTTGCCCTGTAGAGCTAATCCAAGGCTAGCTTTGAACCTCAAATCTTTTGTAATAAAGATTTCCCGCCGTGTCCTCCAGGATGTTGTCCCCTGGAGCCAAACATAACAAAATGATGCTCACTACAGGGGCTGAAAGCCCCTTGGTTACCCTGTTCCCATGTGCATTCTCAGGTTCCTCTCTCTTTGTTTAAAAGTACCAGATCAACCTAAAGTTTCTAGTCCCCCTCTAGAAGAAGACATTAACAATGCTCCTGCAAATCCTATGGTATTGGTTCTGTCTCCTGGGCCCTTGTGGGCCCCCCCTTCCTGCTTTCTCTCAACTATGAGCAAGCTTGTGCTGCCGCCCGCTCCCTTTTTCACTCTGGCACAGTAGCCATGCACTCTATCCCTGACCTCTGTCCCAGGTACGCCTCCAAAGACCTATACTCCTTCCTTTTGGACTTTGGTCTCCCCCGCATTGATGGAATCCATGGATACTATTGGCGTGTTGGTTAACCAATTCATCCAATCTGCCCTAGTTCACCACCAACTTGCCTTGGGATCCCAGAATCAACTGCTAGATGCTGTAGCCTCTGCCGTCTCAAATAACCACACTCAATTTATGGCCTATCAAGAATGGTCACACAGTCTCTTTGCTTGTATTTCTGACAACCAGCGCAACTTGTTGGCGTCATAGAAGTATTTAACCACCTCCCTGAGTTCCCTTTGTTCCTTGCTCCCTGGATACATAAAGGATTGACTATGCAAATTGGATGAACATCAGGCAGCCTGGCGTGAGCAAATTGAGGCTTTTCTGCTTAACCATTGGCAGGATTTTGAGACTCTGGTTAGTGAACTCAATCAATTCAGGGAGCATGTCAACTTACAACTCAAATTGATAGGAGCTCATGTCAATACTTGGGGCCGCCACCTGTACCATCAATACAGTCTTGATAAGGCTGCATTAGGTGATACTCTATACCAAGTGCAAACTTATGTGGACAACCGGGTGGCCTCTATTGAGGTGACTCCTCCTTCTCCTCCTGTTGGGACCCCTTCTGATTTCAAAACCAAATTATGGGAGGCCATTGCCAAGCTCAAGGCTACCACTAGACAACAAGCTTCTGTGCAGCCTCCCCCTCCAGTTGAACCTATGCCTGACCCTTGTTTTATCTCCCTCACTGATCAGGTGGCTACCTTACAAGGTGAAATTGAGTACTTAAGACAGCGCCTCTCTAATTCTGAAGATTTGTCATCTAAATCTGAAGATGAAGAAGAAGGTGAAGTTGTTAATACTCCTGCTTGTGACAATCATGGTTGTTGCCCTGGTCTAGAAGGTCAACCCCAGGTCCGCTGTGCGCGTGCTCTAGATCAACTTGCTGAAGTGACAAATGATGTAGCTGATAGGCAAGACACATTGGAAAGAGAGGTTTAAAAACTCTCCTGCTTTACTGAGACCCTAAATTGACAAGTTGCCCCCTTGGTTACTCAGGCCACCTCACTGACTACCTGTGTCAATGGGATTGCTGGCACTTTAGCAGTACAACAAATCAATATTGACAAATTTGGAACTGCTGCAGCCATAGCTAGGGATATTAGTGGGCAAAATAGCTCTACCTTGGATACTTTAGAGGAAAGCCTTAAACTCCTCTTGTCTAGACAACCTGCTGCTGAATCTGAGTTTGGGGGCAACCCACACATTAACGTCCTCAATCCTGGTGAAAACAGCCAGTCCTTGTCCTTGTCTATTGACCCAAATTATAAGCCAACCTTCAAGCAGATATTCAATCCTAAGTCCTCTACCATTGCTGCTTTTCTGACTATTTACAAAACTGCAATGCATAGGGCTACTGACAAACTCAAGAAGGAACACATCCCTACCTGCCTCCATCCCACTTGCCCGGAAGTTGTGGTCCCCAAGCTCCCTTCTATTGTCACCTGGGAGGATATGAAGCGCCTCCTTATTGAAGAGTTTAGAGGAGACCTCAGTTTGGAAGTCAAGAAAGATGCATTTATTCATATTGCGTTTAAACCCAAGGAAACCCTGTCTGAGTTTGCAGATTGTTTTTACATTGAAGGCCAGCAGTTAATTACTAGTCAACAGTTAACTCCTTGGGAAGCCTATACTGCTTGTTCAAATGCTTTGAAGATGAACCAGCTTCTATGCCTACACTTTAAGGCACACAAGGCTGCGCTCACTTCCATGAAGAGTATTAAGATGCTCTTACAAGACATGCATTTGACACATAGAGGTACGATGGTGTGTGAAAATAAGGTCAATGATGCTGGGACCACCTCATGTACGCCGCACATTATGACTCTGGGTACTAGTGAACAGGCTAAGAGACAAGGCTGTCATAAATGTGGCCAGATTGGAAACCACCTCTGCACTTGCACTAACCCTCAAGTTGAAGGTTGCAATCCCAAAGAACAGGCAGGAAAAGAGAGGTCAGCTTAGAAACAGAGACACTCTCTGCTGAACAATCTCCCTGTCTCCCCCTGATCTTCTGTCTGATGAGGAAGCTCCCTCTTCCTCTGGACCAACTATCCTTCATCTGTTTCACAACCTCTCCAGTGATTCAGAGCCTGAAAATTCTGATAGTGAAGACTCTGATAGTTATGGCTACTCCGTCCTGGCTGTTCAGGAAACTATCTCTGTACCCTACAAGCTTTGCTCTGGGAAGACTACCACCACTTACCGGGTACCTCCAAGTGAAGCTAAGTCCATGGTGGCTTGCCCTTACATAGCTCAAGCCCATTGACCTCCTGTCTTGATTGAATCTTTTGAGGAAGCAACCAAGCTAGCCAAAGCTCTTTTCCACAATGTAACAGTATCTCTTCCACTACAGACTGTGTATAAGGAAATCCCTGTATTACAGTGTATGTTGGCCAAATGGGTAAAGGAGCTAGAGGCTGCGCAAGATGTGTTGGCAGTATTGCCTCCCTTTGGGAAAGATACAACCCACATGGAAGTATCAATCCAAAAGGTCAAAATCAAGGCCATCTTGGACACAGGCTCCCCTGTCAACGTGGTATCTTCCAAGATAATGAAGAAAATTAAGTTGGCCCCTGACCTCAACTACACGCAGTTGTATGGCACAGCTGGCATGGCCCAAACTTGAGCCATTGGTGCCTACTCTGCTCTACCCATGAGGTTTGGGAAACTCCTTATTGCTTCCCCTGCTGTGGTCCTAGAGAACAAAAGCTATGACCTCTTGGTTGGTACTCAGTTCCTCTGCAAATATAACGGAATTGTAAACTTACAAGATGGATACCTTTTGCTCTTGGGATATGAAGTTCCTTTGATTTTTGAGGAACCTCCGCACCTTCCAGGAAAACGTCTTAAAACTTGCGTGCTTGAGTATCCTACGGATATCTTCTCACTCAAGTATAGGACTCACTCCTCCAACATGCGTACCCCTCCTCCTTCCTTCCCTGCAGAAGAAGGGGTACCTCTGCTAGCGCCAGCCGCTATCACCATCCCCCCAGGCTCTCAAGTGGTGATTGATTTGCAGATTCCCTATGAGCTACCTGAAAAGTCCTTCTTGGAGCTTTACTCACCTGAATTTTTAAGTTGTACCAAGCCTTGCCTGTGTCCTGGGATTTTAGACCAAACCCACAAAGAGCCCATACAATTACTGCTTGCTAACCTGACGGCCCTGCCCATGCAAGTAACCAGAGGCCAGGTTGTGGGTCATGGTTGTGTACCTGAAGCAGAACACGTATTGTCCCTCTACCCCTTCAGAACTTTCAGTGATTTCAACCTACCTGAAGATGATCCACAAGTTCTCTCCTTGTTCACTGCTGCTGATTTCCCCCAACTGTCTCCTGTTCAACAAAAAGACATGTTGGACCTACTCAATCAGTTCAGTGACATCTTTGCCTCTGGACCTACAGACTATGGCCTAGCTAAGGGAGTCATCCATCAGATTGATACTGGGGATGCGCCCCCTTTTTGTGCTAAACTATACCATCATAGTAGGGTGGAAGATGTGCAAGTGTCTAAAGAACTCAAGCAACTTCTGGACGCTGGGTTACTGGCTCCTTTCCAAAGTCCTTGGGCTTCCCTGTTACTGATCCTCAAGAAGAAAGATGGGGGATACCGCATTGTAATGGATTATTGCCGCCTGAACTTTCTCACTAAGAAAGATTCATACCCCTTGCCCAGAATTGACAATGCTCTCAGACAGCTGGGTGGCTCCAAGTTTTTCTCTGCCACGGATCTAGCTTTGGGATACTGGCAGGTTGACTTATCACCTGAAGATTGAGAAAAGACTGCACTCATCACTTCAGAGGACCTCTTTGAACCCACTTGTATGCCCCAGGGATTATGCAATACCCCTGCCACATTTCAGCAAGCTATGGACTCTATCTTACAAGACCTAAAACTCTCTTGTGTCCTCATGTATCTTTATGATATCACTGTATTCAGCGCTACCTTTACTGACCACTTGGAGCATCTCAAGGCTGTCTTCATCAAGATCCGTGAGGCTGGCCTGAAACTCAAACCCTCCAAATGTTCCTTCTTCAAGGAACATCTTGAGTTCCTAGGAATTGAAATCACTCAGACTGGAATCCACCCCATGAATAACAAGGTGAAAGCCATCAACAATATGCTACCTCCCACAAATCTTTGAGAGGTACAATTATTCCTTGTTATGATGGGCTACTACCAACAATTCATCCCTGACTTTGCTGAACTGAGTGAACCCCTTGTCTAATTGAATTTGCAATGTTCCCTTTGAATGGACTGACAGCCAATAACAAGCATTTGAAGTACTGAAGGCCAAGCTCAAGGAGGCTTCTATCTTAGTCTATCCTGATTATGATAAAGAGTTCATCTTGTATACCAACGCTAGTGGGGTAGCTGTGGGTGCTATCCTTGCCCAACTCAATGATGAAGGTGTAGATCAACCTGTAGCCTACTCATCAAGGGTCCTTAATAATCACGAAAAGAACTTCAGTGTCACTGAGAAGGAATGTTTGGCAGTACTGCATGCTGCAAAACAGTTTTGGCATTACATCTATGGAACCCACCTGAAGGTAGTCACTGATTACTCCTCCCTCAATTGGTTACAACAACTAAAGGAACCTGAAGGTTGGCTAGCGCGTTGGGCTCTGCTTCTGCAAGGATATGATTTCACAGTGGTACACTGTCCTGGGGCCCAACATCAGAATGCTGATGGCCTATCAAGGATGCTAATCCTGGTCATCCATCCTGATGATGCTGATCAACTATACAAGCTAATAGGATATCCTGACTCTTGGACCACTGAGCCCAAAGACATCTGCCTGGCTCTACAGACCCTATCCAAGGACACTATAATTCATGATAGACAGCTATTCAAAAAGGTTAACAATGCCTACCTATCCTATGTTTGCCCTAGCATGAGGATAGTCATCATCTTCCAAGCTCACATTGACACTGGCCATGGAGGCATAGCCAAGACTCATGACTGGTTGTGCAAAAACTTCTACTGGGAAAATATGAGCCTCTTGATCCCTGATGTCCTTGCCTCCTGCCATTCCTGTCAACTCCAACGCCCTTGTCCCTCCCAACACCAGTTACAACTCATCCCTCCAAAGCATGCCTTCCATACGGTAAGTATTGATGCTATTGGGCCCTTCCCCCAGTCTAGGTTGGGATGTTGGTTTATTTTGGTTGCTATAGACCACTTTAGCAAATGGGTTGAAGCCAGAGCAACAAAAGATATAACAGCTAGGACCACGACTACTTTCTTGCTGCAAGATATCTTCTATCAACATGGCTGCCCTCAAGTCCTGCTCTCAGACATTGGTACCAACTTTAATGCTTGCCTCATCACCTCTATTGTCAAAGCTATGGGGACTCACCAGCTGTTCTCTGCGCCATATAATCCCTCCACCAATTGAACTGTTGAACGAGCAAACTCAACCCTAGTATCCATCATGAGAAAACTTACACTCTCTGACGCTGCCAATTAGGACATGTTCCTCCCTGCTGCCCTCTTTGCTTACCACCTTAGTAGACACCGGGTGACTAGTCAATCTCCTTTTGCCATGCTTTATGGACAAGAGGCCACTACCCCCTCAATCTTGGGCCCTCCTTTGATCAAGTTTAATATGTCTGCAAATCCTGAGATACTTGAAAGACCTAACCAACTGTATCATTGACATCCAGGTGACTTCTTACTCCACTGCTTATAAGGTTAAGGCTCTGGAGCTCTCCCCGCCAAATGTGCTAGAGCCCCCTCCCCAAGTATCAAGTAGGTGATCTAGTTCTCTACTACCAGAATTGTACAGGTGGTAGAGCCCACAAGCTGGATTCCCTCTGGGTTGGGCCCTGTGAGGGTACCTTCAAGAAGGGCTTTGAGTACACTGTGAAGCTACTATTGTCTGGCCTTCCCTTTGCCCACGTCCATTCCAAATTCCTTTGCAAGTATCAACTCCCTCTGTCCAATCTTGAGGGGGAAGATGTCGTAAATTGCGCTGTTAATGCTATTTCAATTTGCCCTTTGAATATTGATAGTTGCAAAGATTTGACTGGTTTTGCCTTTGAGTTTGGAAATTTCTTGTCTTCTGCAAATGGGTCTGGTTCAATATCCACCCATTCTGGATTATTGTACCTGTCTGTGGCTGATCCTGGTATGACCTCATCCCAGCGTGACCCCCTCAGCCACTCTGTCTTCCTATTGAGCAATCCCCGCCTCTTGTCAACTATTTAAAGTAGAATCATTACTCCTAATAAAGACAAGTTATCCACATTTGCATTGGCTTTTATAATCTTCAAGCTTTTCCTGTCTTTTCTGCCAAAAGGACTTTTACATCTTGTTTTCCAGGAAATTAAGGTATGTACCCTTAATTTTGCCCTGAAGGCTAACCCAAGGCTAGCTTTGAACCTCAAATCTTTTGTAATAAAGATTTCCTGCTGCGTCCTCCAGGATGTCGTCCCCTGGAGCCAAACACAACAATTCCCAAGTCTTTCATCACTTGCGTCCAGTAGTTTGACGTGAATTAGGGTCCTCTATCTGTGATGATTTCCTCAGGCGTCCCGTTTTGGGTGAGGATGCGGTTGTGGAGTTTTGGGCTGTCTCTGCTGCTGTGCAATGAGTGGTGGTTGGTACAAAGTATGCCATCTTGGTGAAGCGGTCTATTATGACAAGGATTGCGTTGAAGGAGAGGGATGGGGGCAATTTGACAATGTAGTCCATGGAAACGGATCTCCAAGCCCAGCAGTTTATCCAAGGGTCTTAGAAGTCCTTCAGGTTTGTTTCTGCGGGGTTTGGTTTGCCCACAGGTCTCACATCCTTTCAGGTATGCGCTTACTTCTTGGTCCATCTTTGGCCAGGTGAATTTTCTTCTAATGCTTTGGAGGGTCTTGAGTCTCCCTGAGTGTCTGGCCATCTCAGAATTGTGATAATCTCTCAAGATGTTGGTCCTGATGCTTCCTTCTGGCACAAAGATTCTGTTGTGCAGCATTAGTTTTGTTCCCTTCAATTAGTAGCCTTTTTGGTAATGGGAGCTATCCAAGGATTTTGAAAGGTTAGCAATCATGGTTTTGGTGAATTTTTTGAGTGATTGGGCCTTCAGTACTTCTGGTTTGCTGGCCCTGATCTTCATCAATCCCAGGTGGATGCCTAGGCTATCTGGGTCCAAGAGTACTTGAGTGTTGTGGTTGCAAGTTTCTATGTGGGTGGGTGCCAGGTCAGTTCTTCTACTCAGGGCGTTGGGTACTACATTCACCTTTCATGACTTTTAGTCTATAGTCAGGGTGTAGTCAGCCAGTTCTAAGACCCATCTTGCTTGTTGTTGGTTAAGCTGGTGTGGTTTGAAGAAGTAGACTAAGTTCTTGTGATCTGTCAGGATCTTTACTGGATATTCAGTGACACATAGGTATCAGCACCAATGTTTCAGGGCCTTCATTATGGCTAGTATCTCCTTTTCATATATTGGGTAGTTTCCTTCCACAGGTAGCCTCTTCTTGGAGTAATATGCTACAGGATGTAGCATACTACCCCTCCTTCCTGAAGAAGGACCTCTTCCACCGCAAAGTCTGACACGTTGGTTTCCAGAACAAAAGGTTTGGAGGGATCTGGCATGGCCAGGACAGGGGCAGAGGTGAAGGAAAGTTTCAAAGTTTCAAAGGCAGTGGTGCATTCCGGAATCCAGGCAAAGGCGACCTTGTTGGAGCACAGGCGGGTCAAGGGCAGAGTGATGTGAGAATTTTTTTGGATGAAATCCTGCAATAATTTTCCAGGCCCAAAAAGCTTCTCACGTCTTTTCTGCATTTGGGGGTTGGCCAGGAGGTCACAGCGTTCACTTTATCCTGGGCCATTGCAAACCCTCCAGTTTTTACTACATAGCCCAGGAATTCCACTTCTGGTTGGAAGAACTCACACTTCTTGAGCTTTGCGTGTAAGTTGGCTTGGGAGAGTTTATTCAGGATTAGATCTAGGTGGAGTAAGTGCTCTTTGTGGGTCTTGCTGTAGATGAGGATGTTGTTGAGGTAGGCCACACAGAACTGGTCAAGGTATTTGCTCAATACTGTGTTTATCATGCGCTGGAAGGTGCTAGGGGCGTTGCATAGTCCAAATGGCAACACCAGGTATTTGTAGAGTCCATACCTGGTCTTGAACGCTGTTTTGTATTTGTTGCCCTCTTTGATTTGAATTTGATTGAACACATCTCTAAGGTCAATCTTGGAGTACACCTGGGCGCCTGTCAGCACATTGCACAAGTTGTCAGCGTTAGATATGGGGTAGCGGTTCTTTACAGTTATCTTGTTAAAAATCTGATAATTAACGCATAGGTGCATGCCACCGTCTTTCTTGCCCACAAACAGCATTGGTGACAAACAAGGGCTCTTGGACACGCGGATGAAGCCTTTCTTGGTCATATCTTTGATATATGCCTTGAGAGCCAGTTGCTCCTTGTGGTTGCAGCTATAGATAGGTCCATGTTTGGGTTTGGTGCCAGGCAGGAGGTCAATAGCATGATCATACTTGGTGTGTTCAGGGAGACAGGTGGCTGCCTCTTTGCTGAATATGTGGGTCTATTTTTCTAGGGAAGCAGGGAGGACACCCACACTTGGTTCAATCAGTATGGTCATGAGCCTTTGGGTGGGTTCCTTGGGATTTGTGCAAAAGGGAACAGTGTTGCAGTTACCCTTATCACCTAAGGTGATGTTCTCTTCTCGGTAGTTGAGGATGAGGCCATGCCTGTCTGACCAGGAGTCCCCAAGAATGAGGGGGTGTGGTAGGCCTTTCAACAAGATGAGAGATGATGGGTATGTGTTGTTTCCTATTACCAAGGGTAGTTCTTGTTCACATTTGTATCCTGTATCCTTGGTGCTGTTTCCCAAGATGATCTGTAAACAATTCTCAGAGGCAGACAGGCCTAGTTCTTGGGCTAAGTTAGCGTCAATGAAACTCTCATCTG
This sequence comes from Entomophthora muscae, assembly GCA_014839935.2. Classification (NCBI taxonomy): domain Eukaryota; kingdom Fungi; phylum Entomophthoromycota; class Entomophthoromycetes; order Entomophthorales; family Entomophthoraceae; genus Entomophthora; species Entomophthora muscae. The sequence goes on along the minus strand of QTSX02001690.1, from coordinate 71,704 downwards.
CTCCAGTGTCAATGAACGTCTTTAGTTTTTAGATTTTTCCTCCAACGTTAACAGATACTAGGATGAACTTGTAAGATTTAGAAGAAGCGTTTATTTGGGCCAAAGAGACAGGAGCAGGGGTTTTCTTAGGGCAGGCTCTGGTCAAGTGCCCTGCTTCATGGCAGTGGAAACAGAGTCCTTCTCTGTTGTGTCTTTGAAGTTCCTCAGGGGTCATCCCCCCTCTATTGGGTGTGGCAGCTTGGGTTTGGCGGGTCTGGGAGGGCCCAGCATTCTCTTGATTAATGCTGAGGCCCTTGTATAAGGGGACCAGGTCTTCCAAGCCAAGGGTGGGCAGGTGGTGCTTCAATAAGTCCTTCATGGCTGGGTTCACTCCCTTTTGGAAGATGGTGGCTGACAATTTGTCCTCAAGTTGAGTGTGGGTCTCCAGTTTAAGGAATTTTTCAATATATGCTTGAATGGGCCAGGATCCTTGGCAGATTTCTAGCAAGGAGTTCAGGGCGTAGTATCTGGTGTTGCAATCTTCCCCAGTTGCCATTAACTCAGCCTCAAACTTGGCATAGTCCAAACAGAATTCTACATACTCTTTGGTGTGGCTTTGCAAAACATCTAGAGCGTCTCCAGAGAGCATGGAAGCGACCCCCAGTACCTTCTTGGTTTTGCTGGCGCAGGAGGGGGTGTTGGTCTGGAAATGCAAGTGGAGGACTGGCATGGTGCGTCGGACTTCCTCAAGTATGAGCTTCCCCATCTGGGGCATCTCAACCTTGGTGAGAGATTGGTTCACAATTACATTTTGCACTTGGGAAGAGGGCTTATTGGTATTGGTGGTGGCAGTGTTGGTTCTTTTTGGGTTGTTTGGGTTTGCATTCTTCCACGTGGAAGAGATCAGGTTCATGGTCATCTTATAAGTGTAATAAGTGATTATGGCAATCTTTTTAAAGCCTGGTACCCTGAGCCCCAAGATGTTGTTATTTCTTGGGGCATCTTGTATGATTTTGTTATTGATAATGTCAGAGATCCAGTCTTGGGCAGCTGGCCCGCCGTTTTCAGGGGTAACTTGGGCAGGGGTTTTTGCAGGCAGGGCCCACCACAAGAGAGGAGCTAACTTTAGAAGATAGGAAGCAGACTTCCCCACCCAAGATCACAGGCCGGCGGCTGGCACAATGGTGTCTACCACCCCTGTGAGGCTGATGTACACTATTCCAAAAAGCTTGCTGGTATAGTTGGTTGAAAGGTCAGGTGAAGAGGCTGGCATCAGTTTGGGTGTTACAGGCAGTTCCGTATAGATATTGTAGGCCAGGAGATAATTGAATTTTCCTCTAAATAGTTTTGGGGTGGAGAATATCCACAGGCCTTGGCGGTTGCATCTAATAGCAGATTGGATGCAGGCTAGCAAGTCAAGTTTGATGATTTTCTCTGGTGTATAATCCTTATATTTGGGCTTCAATGGATAATCAGTGAAGTGAACGGGCCCAAAGGGTGCACCAGATGGACAGAAAACTGCAGGTAGTGGGGCAGGAGGGCCAGGAGATCTCAAACTGAATTGATAGACAGCAAATACAAAATATGGCAATAGCTGTAAGAGCCAAAGTAACATAACTTTTATTTAAAAATGGCAATAAGGTTTGAGCGCAGAATCTATAGCATATATAGCATTCCGCCTCTAAACTTAGTATTTTCCATCAAGGCTTTATCAAAATATTGGGAAAAGTGTGGGCAGGCAGCCAGAGGGCCCAGGTGTGGGAGCAACAAAATGGCACCTTGGCTGGGTGTTCTCTCATTGGTCAGAACGTCCAATTTGATCACACAATTTTATTGATTTTTTGCTGTGGTCACAGGGTTGGGCCCAAAGCCCGGGTTTATCTTTGGGAGTAGGGTTTGATTAGTTACTTGAGAGGACTTCAAACTCATGAAATTCACAGAGGCTCCATCTCTGCTTCCATTAGGCAATTTGAGAGGCTCCTCTTTGGGCGCCTAATTAGTTGATCTGGTGCAGGTATTCTGGCTTTGGGACTTAGTGGGAGCCTCAGCTTGCAGGGGCTTGATCCCAAAAAAACGCAGGCGGGCAGGCCCTTGGTCCATGGGCCCAGTGGCCCGCAGGAATGTAGGTTCAGGGTTCAAATCCCACCCTTGGGCCCAGGTTTCCTGGGGTAATGAATTGTCAATCCTGACAGTTTTTCCAAGAGCACCCAGGAAAATAAAGAAAGGTAAAAATAAATGACTTAAAAATGATATTTGAATAATTTAATTGAAAATAGGAAAGCAAGGAGCTAAAAGAGCCTTTGCTTACCTTTAAGAAGTACAGTCTCTAAATTAAACGCCTCTATTCTGGGTGATTTCAGGTTGGAATTGGGAGTGTGAACACATCAATCAATATCACAAGAAAATAAAGTCCATGTCAAGAGTAGCACAAAAGCAAGCCCAAAACACTAAAGAGCAAATTCAGATAGTTTTTTAAAAAGAAACTTTTGGGGCAAGTTAAATCAAGACCAAGATTTCAGAAATTAAAGGGAGGTAGGAGCAGGGAATCCTAGAGCTAAGAGAGAGGGGTTGTAGACAGAGATCATCAGAAAGGGAGGCAACCATCCAGTTCATGGTAGCTCTAGCTTCCAGATTCACAGAGAACAGTTGGCATTTAAACTGTCTGCATGTCAACTGTCTGCATATTGATTGTCAAAATTAATTTTATACCCAGGTTAACACATTAGAAAAGCCTAGATAAAGTTTTCTATCATGTAGCCTACTGGAAGCCAACATTTTTTAACAAGCAAAAACCTGTTTCCTGAACATTTTACTTAATAAAATTAAGCTTCAAAATGTACTTCTTAGGATAATATGATTATGCAGAATCCAAAAAAATTAATAATGCAAAGCTATCTAAAAATATAAGAAAAATCCACTTCAAAAATAACTTACTATAAAATTAACTGTTTTCATTATAATTTTTTTTACCATATAAAAAGCACTTAAATTATATTTCAAAAAAGCTTAATAAAAATAAAATATATTAAATAAAGAAACCAAAGGTAAACACTTATTTTAATAATAGTTGATATAATAGCAACCCAAAATTACAAATACTTTAGTACTAAAACACCTATTTAAGCTAGATAATCCAGGTTCTGGAAAAAATTCCTTATACAAAAAACTATGAATTCTTTCTATTGTTTTAATTCAAAGTATTTTACTAAATAATATTATTGTTTTTTTTTTGATTAAAATTATATAATAAAATATTAGAAAGAGCCAAAAATGTTTATTATCATTTAAGTTGGAGGTTTGTTGCAAGAGAGTGCAGTGATAATCTTTCCTATCTGCTACCCAAGCTCAGATAGCTTGTACTTATTCTTGACATCTGTCTTTATCTGCTTTTTTAAATACTAGCCTTTCACTGTCTTTTCCTCTTTAGAGCTGTTGCAGCCAAGTTTCCAGACTCACCCACTAACATATCTTACAATACACAGGGGGCGCTCAATGAGTCACCCCTTGACGTTTCTAACAACATGAAACAATCTGATGGCAATGTCAAATGGCGGGCATTTCCTCCTAATTAGGAGCGCTACCAATTTGACCTGCTGATCCCCGCACAAGTTATTCCTTGGCTTTGAACCTTACATGGAACTTTCCACTATGCCACCCCCTTGTGGCCTTGTGGCTTTCCCCATATAGTATATTAATCACAATATTCTACAATAAACAATACCTTATTCTATTCATTCTTGTCCTTTATATTGGACTGTTGTCTTCCTCAACTCAAATACTGAATCCTCATTGGTTCATTTGCAACAAAGCCCTTACTTCCATATCCTGAAGGGAGAAGACAGTCTTTCCATGTTCAGCCTTAAGGTGCACAAAGAAGGTATTGTATTTGGGATTCAAACCAAAGGAGGACTTTAGATATTTATGCCAGTTTTCAAGGCACAATGTTATCTTCATTTCATCCTTGAGAACAGCCTGATAGCAATTCCAGCTTGCCTTTGATGTTGGCTTGTCCCTGCAGCTGACCACCTTGTGCCCCGCCCATTGTGGCTCATAGTAGTCAAAGAAGGATTGGAACTCAGCTTCATGGATCAAGGCATAAGGGTCATTACAGAGAAGCTAAAGTCCTTGGCCAACATGCTCAGGCTTAATAAATACAAGAGCAACAAACTTCTGGATCAGAAACTTTCATTTATCAGTTGTATCTTGTTGTGTGAGAGAGCTGAAGAGGGTCTTGCCCTTAAGGTGTCTATTAATAGCCTGTTGGTAATGAAAGAAACACCCTTGGACCTTGTCATTGAAAGTTTTTACAAAATCATTGTATTAGGCTGTCTCATAATCCATGATAATATTTTGGGACCAAGGGCTCTATTGCGTTCCTTCTCTTCAGCAGCTAGGGTTACTTCATCTTTATCAGTGTCATCAGGATTGGCCCTTGTTTACGGTCCAGGATTCTTTCCACTCTCAGTGAGAATAGCTTTAAGGCCCTCTTATAGAATCTTGAATGCTCATAGGTATACCTCCTCTGAGGCTCCAGGAAGAAAAAAATATGAAAAGAGGAGGATTTTATCATCAAGCTGAGCATGCACTACCCACAGCTGATAGAATAACTTAGGACATGCTGCAAATTTTCCATCACAGAGCCAAGTCTCAGTGGCAAAAAGTTGCTCTAGATTCTTATAGGTGTCATAACATATAATCCTTTCTTTTGCACCAGGTCCATAATTGTGAAGAAGGAACTGTTCATTGTCTTGGGTCATCTGCAACTCAGGAGTAAGGACCAGGTCTTTTAGTTGGGTTGCACTTTTTACAATTGGGTTTAGCTCTCAGTGTCTATCACATATATACTTAAGTTATTCACAGTCAGGGACTAATTAAAGATTCTATTTGGTCAAGTTCTTGGTGGCCTTTACTGCCAGATGAGTTGCTTTAATGTCTTTTGATACTGGGACTATTTGGAATAGGTACCATTTGAGCAGCTTCTCAATCAAAGTGACATGAGGCATGCAGGTATGTTCCCCCTTTTCCAAGGTAACTTTGTCCCAACCTTGGGCGTTTAGGCGTGCTGGGCAGCTTCTGTCTTCACATGTTTAATGTTTGCTCTTGCTTCCTTGCTTTTGATTATTACAGTTAAACACATAGTTATCTCTGACCATGCTTGGGCCACCTTTAACTGACATTAATGAAAAGAATTTTGGGAGTCTCTTTGATATATTGAAGGAGCCTTTAACATTGCAAATATTGTGGGCTTTTATTACATCCCATGTCTCAGGAGGGGTGTGTTAAAAACCAGAAAAGTACTCATGTTATATCATCTTCATGTTCACCATGGGAGGGTTCAGGGGAGGACTTGAAGCTTGCCTTTATTTTCTTCTTGTTGATGGGATCTTTATCTTCCTTAGACTCATACCAGCTATGGGAGGTGAAGCCATCATCAGAGTCCTTGTCAGAAGCTGAAGGTGTGTGGTTTTTCTTTTTTGTTCATCTTTTTAAAGCTGTTTCTTGAGTACTTTTTTGTAGAATAAGAAGCCTTGGGCTTAAAAGTGTCCTTGGAAGTTTTTTATATTGGCTTTTTCTTATTAGGCTGTGGTTTCTTTGATTTATCCTATAAAGAAAAAGGGGTTATAGAAATAACTGTAAGTAAAGTATAGAAAAATGAAAGTTAAAGCTGAAAATATATCAAGTTATGGAGATTATTATATGGAATATGCAAAAACCCTTCAATATTATTAATATATGCAGTATTGAGGTTTTTTATTAAGAAAAAATTGAACAAAATTACATTTAAATGTTTAGTGTCAACATTTTAAGTGTTGACATGTATTAAAGTTTTGATTCTAGACAGTTGGTCTAAAATATTGTATTAATTCTGACATTCAAATTGTAGACAGTCAGCATTATTGAGGTAAATCACTATTTAAAAAATATATAAATCTTAATTAAATTAAGATCAGGTTTAAAATCTAGACTGAAAATAGGCTATTTGGTGCTTGGGCTATAATAAAGTTATATTCAATAACTTTTAAAAACTAAGTAATACATATTCTAATAAGTAGTTTTATTATTATGTGAAGATTTGGGGTCCAAAACTTATAATTCCGTAAGTTTAAATTGTTAAGCCGCGTCTTTTGCTTATTAGATAAGTGAAGGTGACAACTTTGCCATAGTTGACTTTCTTTTATAGTGGATTGGCTATTAAATCTCGCTTAAACTATGTCAAGGTGGTTGCTTAAATTATTCCCCTTTTCCCACTTTTGCTTTTGTGTTGGGTTTCCTTTGTGTTGAATTAAAATGACACTATATAAATCCTAGTTTTAACCTATACAATCTAGCTTAATTCAATGTTTAAGGGTTAACCAGAACACATCCAGTGGTTTCAAAGCTATAGTAAACCACTAATATAATATACAACAAAGCTTGAAAATTTTACTCACTATATCTAAAAGAACTATAAATCAAAGGGCCAAACATAAATATAAATAATTTTTTTAAAATTGAAGATATTCTGGATTATGTGGATTTTTATTAAACATTATAAACTGTTATTTTATGTCAACATTGTGTAGATTCATTGTTAAGTTGGGCTTAAATTAAAAGTATCTTAATTTGGTATTTTTAACAGTAATTCCCTTCTTATTTTATAATAAAAATTAAGCCTATTCTTAGTTGGTGCCAACATTGACTTTGTTTTCTCATTGATTATCAATTTCAACTATGGGATGCAATATAAAAAATTAGTTTATTTAGTACACAGCTAGTAGGCTTTGTCCTAGTGCTAAATTAAAGTCAACTGTTCTTGTCCTCATCAGTGTCATCAATGACATTTAAATACTTGTATTGAAAACCCAAGAGTTGAACCCCAGTTCCCTGAAGGCAGATTGAACCATCCAGGACAGTCCAGGACCCGCCAATCCGTTAAGTCAGAGGCTTGAATTGTTAAATTACTCTGCAACCCTCTGGCTTACTACAGAGAATTCCCTGAATGGTTGCCAGACTGCCGCCAAACCATTGCCAATGAAGACCCATACCTACAAAGGAGATGTAGTCTGTCTAAAGGAGGTTGGGGAAGGACCTACTACTATACCTGCCAAACGCCAATACTGGAGTTTTGAAATCAACATTGAAAACTCTGGAATCAAACCCCAACCCTCCAAAGACTACTTGAGTCACACAAAGTGAACAGGGAACTGCCCATTTGTTAAATTGCAAACCCGAGTTGACAAGTTACTCCAAGACCTGCCAGTCTCCCAAGGAAAATTCCCCAAATGGTCACCAGATTGATGCCAACCTTGAGCCACCAAAAGTCTGGACCTATGCAGAGGGTGTAGCTTTCCTTAAGGAGGTTAAAACAAAACCTACTTTTAACTCTGCCAATGACCACCAAAAACTACCAGTCTTATATCCAGAATAGGTAGTACAATTGAACTACTCAGGTGACATAGTGAACAGTGGCAGCAGAACAAAGCATTGCCACTTCTATTCACCAGAGCAGGCACAGCCTGGATCTGGTGCCCTCAAGACTCTAAACCAAAATCCATGCCCCATCCAGTGCCTTGTCTGCAAACCTGAACCCTGCAAAAATCAAAGAAGCAAAATCCTATGGTATAAAAAACCCGGCGGTATGATGATGACCACATTGTCATTTTTGACAATAAAGTTTTATGAACCTTTGGTTCATAAAAATATTACCTTACCTATTCTTAGTTATCTTCCATCTCAACTCCATTCAAGTAGACCATCAGGCAACTGCGCCCTCTGGAGACCAACCTGCCTATCCTACCCAGGCACTATAATGTCCCCCAGGAGCCCCCTTTGGACCTGTGCATTTTACCAAATACCTGCCCAACCTGGCCTACACAGAGTACAACTTGGAGACCATCCTCATTGCTGACCCCTTGGCAAGGACTAGAGGAACTGAATACATAGGACATGAAGGAAAGTGGTCCAAAAGACCGCCAAGGTTGTTCAAAGATAAGTACAATTATCTGCCTGCCTACTTTGTTACCATGACTCTGCCCTTAACCCCACAACCCGACCGCCCAATTGAGACCCCCACCGCTGCAGAGACTATGTCCACCCAATTTTTGGAGTAATCTATATCACTTTGACAGGAATGGTGGATTCCATGGTCCCTACCTCTGGACCCTGGTCCGTACTCAGGCAATCCATGCTTACATTATCAAGTTAGCACCCATTCTATGGTGGGCTTTACCCGCCAGCTTGGTCCAACCCCATCCTGAGCCGCCCAATGCCTCTATATTTGCCTGGCTTCCTGAAAATCAGGGATAGAGAGGAAGGCATCTTGGTGTGGAGTAGCCATATGGCCTGTAATCCGTCCTTTATTGGGGGAATTTGCTTTTAGGTAGGTCATGAGCTTACTTCTGCTATCACTGTTGAAACTGAACCAATGATAGATCAGTATTCAATTGGGGAAGACAACAGTCCAATAGAAAGGAAAAAAATGAGAAGAATAAAATAAGATTTATTAATTGATATTCTGACTAAGATACTATATGAGGAGAGCCACAAGACCACCAGGGGATGGCACAGTGGCAGGTCCTAAGTAGGGTTTAAGACTGAGGAATAAATTGTGTGGGGATCAGTGATGTTGTTTGGCAGCACTCCTAATTAGGAGATAGTTCCCGCAACTCAACATCACCAGCAGATTGATTCATGCCATTAGTTACAATATGGGATAACTCATTGAGCACCCCCTGTGTATCTTGAGATATGTTGGCAGGTAAGAGGGGAATATTAGTTGCAACAATGTCTCAAAAAAGAACACACATTTAAATAAAACTAATCCTCTGAAAATACTTTGCTTTTCTGTTTATAATGAACTTTTATTGTTTTTTTGTTTGAAATAAGATTTAAAAGTGAAGATAACTTTGATGTTGTTGAGGAGCAGTAACAGGAGCAACTTTAAGCTCAGGCTGCTAATCAAGGAAGAGCAACTGCCATGGTCCCTGTCTATACACAATTAAACTTAATCTGTGAGGATTTCAGGGCCCAGAATGCCCTAGACAATCAGCTAGCCTGCCTGGGGATAGCACAACCAACAGTGGTGAAGCCATTGCCTACTGCCTTCCTATAAAGAAATCCCCTTTCTAGCCACAAATGACCAGGATTTTTCAAGGCCCACATGCTGCAAAACCCTGGAATCAAAATTAAACACAAAATCTGGTCTCTTTGCTATCAAAAAATGGTAAATTGTGAAAGCAATCATTTGATTGTTTGATTAGGCGCTTGAACACTTGTGGGTTCTAATAATAGCTGTGGCACCTTGGCATGCTGCAGCCAACCCCATGACTATAAAAAAGCCAATGTACTTCTCTTAACAGGTCCCAGTGTGAAATTTCCAAACCGTTTTGCAAGTATCACTGAAAATGATGCCACCAGGCCTCTGGTGGCACAAAAGGCTAAGTATTCTTGAATATGTATAATTAGTTAGGAGGAGAAGCCTTCCACACATTGACATCTTAAAATAAACAACTTCATGCCCAGGACTCTTTATTTTCTTTCAGTAATTATCTAGTTTTGAAAAAAAATCATTCTGTTTGCATCTCTTTGTGAATCTACTACACAATACACCTGTATCTATCATTTTCCTCCTGGTTTTGCTTCTGTCCATCTGATTACGCCACCTTACACTATTGACTTGAAGTTCTTCCATCCTCGCTGTCAGGGATCCTTCCCCTGACTACATTAAATTATTGAAAGTTTTAACAGCAGTATATCAGGACAAACAACAAAGAACAAAATCCTTCTGGGTATGTGTGAGATTAGGCTGATTGACCACAAATAATCAGGCTAATCATCACACACAGATCTTAACAGTTACACGCCGTATTATCACTTGTCATCATTATATTAATAGATATGTCAGTTATACGCCGTGTAATTTTTAGTTTATTATAATGGAAGTAACAATTATACGTCGTATTATCAATTGGTTATCACTTAATCAAGTGTAGTTATTATACGCCGTGTAATTGTTAGTTTATTATGATAGATGTAACAATTATACGCTGTATTATCACTGATCATGCCAATGTGATGTGATTATACATTGTATATTGCTTGCTTTATTATAATTGATTTAACTATTATATGCCGTATAAACGTTAGCCAATATAGTGAATATCAATGATTACACGGCGTGTAATCACTAAATCATCAATTGTATATCACCTATTCTACCCTACTGAATGTTGTATCAACTCAGCCCCACACAGCCTGATGGGCGTATATGTTCATATCAAACAAGTGGTATACAAATAGCTAATAAATACCGAGTTTGGATCAGTATTACACGGCATATAATTGGGCTCCTTATTGGTTTAGGTCAGCATTACACGGCAGATAATCCTCTGAGTCACTAATGGATCAAGTCTGCTATAATATGGCGTATATTCCCTAATTCAACTTGTTGCATTAATAAGCAGAAGGTTTGCCAACCAGAAAAGGATCACTGATTAAGCCCTGCAAATGAAATTCCAGAATTCTACCTTCCAATGTAGGAGGGCTGAACAGGGACAATTTCTAAGCATCAATTAAATACGGCGTAGTTCCCCGGCGCAATAATAGGCGTGTAAGATACAGCCAATCAATCAATGACAGTAGGCTAGCTCAAGAAGAGCGTAGGCTGTAGCTGAAGTGCCATAGACGCCTACTAAGGCCAGTAGAATATCACGTGCCAAGGACAGCCAATCAGGATGGGCGTAGCCAGCAAAGATAGACCTATTGCAAAGGTAGCCACTGAGAACTGTCTGAAAGGACAAGAACAAGGGTTGTTGCAGTATATATTGATATAGACGCCTGAAAAGACAACAACAAGTTCATAGTTACACCTGGATAGATTGCAGCTGCTGGCTAGATTGTACTCCAGTATCAATAAACGTAATTATCTTCTAAGTTCTATTCTATTGTAGTCTGTAGTGCTCTTGAATAGGATTAGGTAAAGTTTATTGGCAAGGCTAACCTCTATATGTAGCTTTGAACATACCAGCAATATCACAAGTTGCTCAACATTGGTGCTCAGTTGAAATTGAGCCTCTGCCAATGCCACAGGAAACTGCCCCCGCCCGCCAAGGACCGTCCTTGGCACCGCCTCTTCCCAGCTTTATTGACAAGCATGGGTAAAAGATGGAATTGTCAGACAGTGAGTGTGCTTCTGTCTTTTTCCGTGAGCAACCCTGTGGTTGTTCATCCCCTGCAACCGTCCCTTTGGTTGTGGCCCCTTTGCCCTCTGTTCCTGAGGGTCCTGCATTGTTTGGTTCATACAATTGCACTCAGATTGTTGAGCTGGCGAGACTTTTTTTTCATGGATTCCGCCTCTGTCCCTCTAATTGCCCTGACCAGAATCTGAGCATATTCTTCCACTACTGGGACCAGGATTCTTGCTGGCAACTTTACTGGCTCTATTGTAACACTTTGTTCCAAGCGCTCCAGGAACGCCTTGCCAGTGGTGATCACACCGTAGAGTACCTTGCTGGCTTCAAACAGCCCTCTGTGACGCAACTAAAACTTATTGCTGCCCACCAAAACCTCAAACTTTTGTCCCTTGGTGACGCCCTCCTCTCCTGCTGCCGCAACTGGGCTGAGCAATGGGCCACAGCCAACGCCTCCTTTTTGGAGATGTGTGCCGTGGTCCCAGCTAATCAGTTCATTGGGGGAATGCACATGCACAGATTGATGAAATGATTGACATATTGAACACAAAGTTCAAAGTCATGGTCCATGAAGCATTGGATGCACATGGAGCCTCTCTAGCATGGCTGTAGGACGTCCACAAGTTCTGTGCCAAGTTGGACAAATTCAGCGTAAGAATGGCAGACAACATAACCACTTTGGATCAAAACGTTATTGCCCTAGACAAAGAAGTAGAGCAGCTGGGCTCACAACTTCACCAATTTGAAAAGTACGTTCTGGACGACTTCCAGAGACTGGAAGCTAGAGTTGACAACCAAGCAAAGGTGTCCCGCTCATCTACACCAAAGCCATATCTAAGATGAAGCACCCTGAGTCAAAGCGTGACATACAGGTATTTTTGGGTATGGTTGGTTATTATTGACGGTTCATCCCCTGCTTTGAAGCCATTAGAGAACCTTTTTTCCACCTGCTGAAATTAGGAGTTGACTTTGTATGGAGTAAAGAGTGCCAAGGAGCCTTTGACAAGCTACGCTTGGCCTTGTCAAGAGACCCTGTTCTGATGTACCCAGATTTTGACAGACCATTTGTGATCCATACCGACGCCTTGCTTACCGCAGTTGGGGCTGTTCTATCCCAACTTGACAACAAGGGACTCAAACACCCTGTAGCCTATGCCAGTAGGACACTAAACGTCCACAAACTCAACTATACGGTGACAGAGCGTGAATGCCTGGCAGTCATCTACGCATGCAAACAATTTTGGGTCTACATCCACAGTGTACAGTTCACAGTGGTCACAGACCATGCGTCCCTGGCCTGGATCCAGAGCCTCAAGGAACCAGAAGGCCAACTTGCTTGATGGGCGTTGAAACTACAGGCCTTGTACTATGAGATCCTTCACTGCCCGGGCAGCAAACACCAGAACGTGGACTGCCTTTCTCAATTACCTACTGTGGCCCTTATGAGCCCATTAGCAGACTAGCTGTACCAGAAGATGATGATTGGGAAGTTTAGCAACAAACCCAATAAAGTACATTGCATCCTACAGGACCTTGGAAGGATACAGTACTACGCAATGGTGTGTTGCACAAGCTAGTGGATGGTAAGGAACACATATTTCCTCCTCCCTCCAAAAGGACTAGCATTGTTACGGCCGCTCATAAGGCAACAGGCCACAGTGCCTTTTAGAAGACCAAGGAGATCCTGTCTTGCACCTACTTTTGGGAGGCAATGAATTTTGACATTCAGGAGACAATTGACTGCTGCATCAAGTGCCAAGGGAATAAGCCACTACAAAAAAGCACAACTTACCAAATGGTACAACCCCATTTTGCCTGGCATACTGTGTCAATGGACGTAGTGGGACCACTCCCACGTAGTGGCCCTGGCTTTTGTTATGTGATAGTGGCTATAGATCACCTAACTAAGTGGGTGGAAACCCAGCCCTAAGGAAAGTAGATGCTTCTTCCACTGCAAAATTTGTCTTGGATGCCATTATACTTTGCCATGGCTGTCCCCAGTTCCTGCTCTCAGATAACGGGACTTATTTTACAGCCTCCGTAATATCAAGGGTGAACAATCTCATGGGAGTCCGCAGAGTACTCTCCACTCCCTACCACCCTGAAACCAATGGGATGGTGGAACGTGTCAATGGTATCCTAACCCAGATCCTCCGGAAATTGGCTTCATTGTGTACATCCTCTTGGGAAACATACTTAGGAGCAGCAGTGTTTGTGTACAACATTTTGTTGCATTCCACAACAGGTGTGTCCCCTTTTCAACTGATGTATGGTCAACACCCTGCCATTCCGCCTGTCTTATATTTGGCCACTGGCAACTCTGGGTAACTTTCCTACAATCAGTACCTAGGACAACTGGCTAACACCCTCATCAAATTGCAGGCATCTGCTTTTAGCAACACAGCTATCAAGATCCAAGCCAGATTTGAAAGGAACTCTGCTAATAGGGCACCATTGCCCTCTTTTGAGGTAGGGGGAGGGGGTTGCATACTGCAACACCAGAGGAGCGGGCAGATCCCACAAACTAGACAAACTATGGGTAGGCCCTTTTGAGATCATAGAGAAGACCTCACCTGACACCTACACCATCAAGGATAAGGATAGTGGACACTTATTCAACCGTGTACATGCAAAGTTCCTTCAACCATTCTGCACCCCAAAGTAAGGGCCTGATTAAACACTATCTGAACTTATCATGAAAGAAAATAACAATAAGTAACATAAACACATCATGTAATCCATACAAAAAAAATTAAGAGATATAAAACATAAAAAGATACAAATAAAAAATATAAAGGATATATAAATAATAAAAGCAAAGAAAGTGCATTATATTTAAGAAGGACATAGTCCTAGAAAACTTTATTACTGAGTGCCCTCCTCAGGCTCCTCAGGGACATGGTGTGTGGTAGCCTCCACGTAGTCACCAAAAGCGTGGGTGGCCACCACCTGGTAAAGAACAACGTTTTGAAGCCACATATGTTGCGCTTCAGGGGACAGCCGTTCCCAGTGCATAATGGGTGCACTCAAGGCCAGTTCCCCCTCTGTAAGGCGACCAAGCCCACACTCAATTGGGAAGCACGCTCCCAACACCAGGCACTCCACTATAAATCCCTCAGAGGGGTAATCAACCGGAAGACCCTGTTGGCAGCGCAGCACTTCACATTGGTAGAATTCCAAGATGGCCTGCATCTGGGCCAAAGAACCTCAAGGAAGCAAAGGCTTCAGCACTAAGAAAAGATTCCCCACCAAAGCCATATGAGGGAGATACTGGGAAGGATCCCCAGTCTCCAGCTTCTCCAAGGTCAAGTTGATGGCTGCTGCCAGTCAATTGTGCTAATTGTCAGTACATTGAAGACCCCACTGACAGGTAGAGTTGGGACTGGGCCCCCAAGCACTGGACCAGACCCGCACTACTGCGCAGTTGAAGTCAATCACCCACGCTTACTTGGCATACAATGCCACATTGGAGCAAGGTGGCTCCACTAAGACCCTCTCAAGAGGCCAGGCCAGCTTGCAAAGGGCCACGGAACAATAGCAGGAGGGTGGTATTGCTCAGAGTGGCAAAGACGGGAGTGGATGTCTATCCCCTGGCCACAAGACATAAGGACAAAAAATAACTCACTTAGAAGTTCATAGACTTGAAAAAGGCTATTAACCTCAAAGTCTGCATGATCTGGGTTGTATGTGAGGACCACAGACCCCAACAAAGCCGGATTGGGAGTATAAGGCACAGCAGGTGTGCGGGGAACAATGGCCCTAGCCCGCCAGACCTCTGGGTCCACAGAGGTAACCCAATTGGCTCCTCCAACCACCAAAAGAGGACAATCCTCCTGCTTGACTTCTTGCTCCAGGATTAGACTAACTGGGCGCTGGAAAGGATTGGTCACCACAGTGGTGGCCAAGGACAACTCCGAGCAAGTGTCATTATTGTGAGCCCGCAGCAAACGCCAACCATAGAACTGTAGACAGTGTGCCTCCTTACTCTGGCAGCTAAATTCTTGGCAACCTCCTCTGTCATAGACGCCAGGAACTACTGGTACTCCTCCTTTGAACTGAGGCAAGAAGATGTTGTTGAGAAGGCCATAATGCCTGACTCTCTTCTTACCTTCCCTATTTATGGTCCAGAGGGGGGAAATGTGAGATTAGGCTGATTGACCACAAATGATTAGGCTAATCATCACACACAGATCTTAACAGTTACACGCCGTATTATCACTGGTCATCATTATATTAATAGATATGTCAGTTATACGCCGTGTAATTGTTAGTTTATTATAATAGATGTAACAATTATACACTGTATTATCAATTGGTTATCACTTAAGCAAGTGTAGTTATTATACGCCGTGTAATTGTTAGTTTATTATGATAGATGTAACAATTATACGCTGTATTATCACTGATCATCCCAATATGATGTGATTATACACTGTATATTGCTTGCTTTATTATAATTGATTTAACTATTATATGCCGTATAAATGTTAGCCAATATAGTGAATATCACTGATTACACGGCGTGTAATCACTAAATCATCAAAAGTATATCACCTATTCTACCCTACTGGATGTTGTATCAACTCAGCCCCACACAGCCTGATGGGCGTATATGTTCATATCAAACAAGTGATATACAGATGGCTAAGAAATACCGAGTTTGGATCAGTATGACATGGTGTATAATCGAGTTCCTTATCAGTTTGGGTCAGCATTACACGGTAGATAATCCTCTGAGTCACTAATGAATTGAGTCTGCTATTATACGGCGTATAATCCCTAATTTGACTTGATGAATTAATAAGCAGAAGGTTTGCCAACCAGAAAAGGATCACTGATTAAGCCCTGCAAATGGAATACCAGAATTCTACCTTCCTGTTACAACTGAACCAATGAGAGTTCAGTACTTGGGATTGGGGAAGACAACAGTCCAATAGGAAAGGACAGAATAATAAGAATAAGGTATTGATTATTGTAGAATATTGTGATTAATATACTATATGGGGAAAGCCACAAAGCCACAAGGGGGTGGCATAGTGGGAAGTTCCATGTAAGGTTTGAAGCTGAGGAATAACTCATGCGGGGATCAGCAGGTCAAATTGGCAACACTCCTAATTAGGATGAAGTACCTGCCATTTGACATTGCCATCAGATTAATCCATAACGTTAGATACGTCAAGGGGCAACTCATCAAGCTCCCCCTGTGTATTGTAAGATATGGTAGCAGGTGAGCCTAGAAACTTGGTTGCAACACCCCCCTTGCCCCCTGTTTATTGTCAGACACAAGGACTGGAGTCTGCGGAAGGTCTGGGAAGGTCCGCACAAACAACCTTTGTTTGGGGATGGCGCGGCAGGGGCGCAAGCGGTCATGATGAAGCTTCTTGGTATTCCCTTGGGCATCCTCAAGTTGGTAGGTGTGGTTGTCATAGACTGCAGCTACCTTGAAGGGCCCTAGGTGGTTGGGTTCTAATTTGGCGGAATTGGGATTGAGGGTGTGGACAGGGTCACCTATGGTGTATCTAGCTTTGAGGTGTTTTATCCCTCCCACAATCTGCTTGTGTTTGATCTCCCAGGCTTTGGCACGCCATTGGTCTAGGGAGGGCGTTGTCACTAGGGGGTCTTGTTGGGAACCTTGGACCGTAGTTTCCCCTGTTCAACCACGGTCAGTCTGTCAGGTGTTCTAAAGGCCAGGGTGCTAGGGCTGAACCCAGTGCCCCTGTTGATTCTTGCTCGCAGGATCAGTAGGGCGGTGGGAAGATGTTCAGTCCACACAGTGTTAGGGTGCTCTTGTGAGAGCTTGGCAATCAGTTGAACCAGGAAGCCATTTAACTGTTCCACATGGCCGTTGGCTTGAGGATGGTAGGGGGTTGTAACCATACGTTAGAGTGCGTTCTTGGCGCAGTATGCCTTCATGACATGCCCAACAAGTTTGGGGCATCATCTGTGATGAGACGTTTGGGTTGCCCAAAGTGGGCCACAATTTCCTTGCCAATGAAGCAGGTGATGGTGGTGGCGGTGTGGTTGGTTGTTGCCCAGGCCACTGGCCAGCAAGTGAAGTAATTCATGGCAGTGATAATTTACTTCTTTCCCAGTCTGTCTTTGGGGAGTGGCCCCACAATGTCAAGAACCCACTGCTCAAAGGGTTCCATAGCCTTGATGGGTAGGACAGACTTGGGGGATGCAGGTTTAGACGTATTCTTTTTACACAACACACACATCTCAAGGAGGTCCAAGATGTCTTGGCGCATGCGCGGCCTCCAAACATTCTGTTTCATGATCTTGAAGAGGTTACACTCTCTGATGTGACCCAGGGTTTGGTGGTAGTGCAAGATGGTGTCCCCTTGTTGTGTGGTGGGAATGTAAGGCGTCTTCTCACCTGTCTCTGCCCAGCAGCAGACGTTTCCAGCATCAATGGTGAACTGACTTTTGTTGTCCTTCAGCTTGGAGATGGTGACCAAGTTAAGGCCCTTGTAGCGGGTCACCTCAGGGCGCAGGTAGAGCATGGGCCAATCTGGGTCCAAACTGTTGTCCCCAGTGATGGACGCTACATAGAGTTGTGAAAGAGTGTCAGCTGTGATGAGTTCCTTCACAGACTTGTACTTGATGTGTAACTGATAGGGGGATAGATGCTCAACCCATCCTGCTTGGCAGCATGTCAAGTGGGACTGTGTGTTGAAGTACTGGAGCAACTTGTGGTCTGTCAGAATGCGGGGTGGGAAGGTTGCACCTTCCAAGTAACAGCGCCACTTCTCAACGCAGTGTACAATGGCTGCCAGCTCTTTATCATGGATGGGATAACGTTGTTCCAAGTCAGTGAGCTTCCTGGACTCATATGCTACGTGGAGAAAGATGCCATTGTCATTTTCTATCCTTAGCACGCCCCCTATGGCCCTGTCAGAGGTGTCAGTCTTGAGTTTATCCTGTCAATTTTGATTAGGAAACTGCAGTACTGGTGCTGCTGTGAGCCTTTGCTTCAACGTCTTAAAGGCTTGATCTCTGGTGGGGGTCCAATGGAAGTGCTGTTTGGTATTGAGGAGCTCAGTGAGAGGTGCAATTAGTTCCCCACAATTGGGGATGAACTTGCGTACATAGGCAACCATGCCCAAGAATGTCCGCACCTGGCCCACATCAGTGGGGGGCGGCATGCTAGTGATTGCCTTGATTTTGGTAGGGTCGGGATTTATCCCTTGGGCAGAGATGGTGTGCCCAAGGAATAGTAACTCTGACTTGAGGAACTCACATTTGAAGGGTTTGGTTTTAAATGATTTTTCCAAAGGGTGTCAAGGACAGCGCTGAGGTGTTGGAGGTGTGTGGTTTGATCTTGACTGAAGACAATAATGTTGTCAAGGTACACAACCACACACTTTCAAATCAGTTTCTAAAAGACTTTGTTTATCAACATGGAAAAGGTGGAGGGAGCGTTGGTCATTCCAAAGTTCATGACATGACACTTGAACAACCTGTAGCGTGTGCGGAAGGCAGTTTTTGCTTCATTCCCTGTTGCAAAGCGGACCTGGTTATACCCCGCAGTGAGATCAATCTTGCTAAAGACCTTTGCTCCTGCAAGTGTATCAAACAGGTTGTCAATCAGCGGCAGGGGGTACTTATTTTTAACTGTCACCTTGTTTAAGGTGCAGTAATCCGTGACCAGGCAAAGAGACCCATCCTTCTTAGCTACAAAGAAGACAGCAGCCCCGTATGAAGATAGCAAGGGGCAAATAAAGCCCTTATCAAGTGCTTCCACAAGGTGCTGGTGGAGGGTTTCATCTTCCTTTAGTGTGAGATAGTATAATGGTTGTGCTTTAGATAAAAATCCTTGAAGTTTTACAGTGTGCTGGATCTCCCAGGGCGGAGGTAGTTGTTTGAGTGTTTCACTTAATACATCCTTGTACTCCTCAAGGAATGCAGCTAGCACTGGTTGTGGTGATGATGATAAGGGAGGGGCTGCAGATGATTCTTCACGGATAAATTTGACTGAACATTGGTTAAAGTCTAGTTCCCCCCTTGAAATTGTATGAGCCTGTCTCTGTTATTCTGACAAACACAGTGTCATATAGTAGCTTGTTCATTTCCACAGGGTAGATCTGGAACCCCACCCAATTCCTATTGAGGGTGATGACAGAGGTATCCCAGTCAATGTAGGGACAGTTATGCTGGAGCCAGTTGAGGCCAGTGATTACGTTGTGGCTGAGGCCTGCCATGATTGGCCCAGAGAGCTTAACCTGGATGTTCCCCATTCTTACAGAGAAGGGTACAGTCTTGTGGGTGATGGCCACTCTGCAGGAGTCAGCTACACATACTGCTTTGAATCTGCTGGGTACTTGGTCTAATTTCTGGGAGTCAGCAAACGCCTGATCTACCATGGTGTGATCAGCCCCAGTATCTACCAGTAACTTGTGGGTGTTCCCACAGAAATGGAAGGAATAGAACAAGTGTGTTACTTTATTTGAGGAATGAGCGGCTTACAACACAGGGTCATCACTATGGACCTGAAAGACGTCCAGAGTTTCAACCTCGTGAAGATTGTAGTCACGGGAGTTCTTTGCAAGCAAGGGCTGAGAGGGCGGGTCAGTTGGGGTTGTAAGGCCTCTTGTTGTTACAACCCCAGGCTTTTCCCTGGTCCTTGATTAGCGCTAGCTGGAGCTCCCCCTTGCGGGGGCGTTTAGTTGCACTTTCTTGTTGACAAGGTTGGCAATGGCCCACTTGACCTTGGCCATTGTTAGGTGCAGAACGTGGTTGGGGTGGAGCATTGTTGGTGCGGCAGAAGCCCATCAAAGCCTGGTTGTTGGCCTCTACAATGGCTTTATAGCAGTTGTCAATAGAGGTGCAGTGGCTGACAGGAACCCACTTGCAAATATGGGGCTTTAACCCATTAACAATGAGGGTGAGCAACATGGCATTCCCATCAGTCACTGCCTTGGGGGCGGCAGCAAGGGCTTGTTGCCACATGGCAAGATACTTGGGGACGGAACCAGTCTGCTTGATGGCTAAGAGGGGAGTCCCCAAGATAATGGGAGAGAAAGTTTCACTATATCAGACTTGGTGGCATCTTGAAATGTTGCCCAGGTGACATCAAACTCCTGGCTGGCCCAGTTGGTGAACCACACAGCGGCAGGCCCTGTAAGGCGGCCAGGTGCAGTGGCAACCCACATGGACTCTGGGACCTGACAGAGACAAAGGCGTGTTTTGGTGGACTGGAGCCAACTGACAATGTCAGCTCCTTTAACACCGCCAGTGAAGGACTCTAGTTAGAGGTTGAGCATACATTGAGACAGGTCCAACTGTGGTGGGGTGACGCTAGCGTCACGCTGCCTGAGGCAGAGCCAATTGTATACACTGGTAAGAACTAGCTGATCTTGATAGATGACATAACCTTCAGTAATGTCCCCCTTGGGGATTGGAAAGAATGTCTCTTGTTGTGGAGTAGCCATGCAGCCCGTACTCTGTCCTTTCTTGGGGGGAATTTTGTTTTTAAAATAGGTTGTAAACCTACTTCTGCTACCACTGTTGCAACTGAACCAATGAGAGTTTAGTACTTGGGATTGGGGAAGACGACAGTCCAATAGGAAAGGACAGAATAATAAAGATAAGGTATTGTTTATTGTACAATATTGTGATTAATATACTATATGGGGAAAGCCACAAAGCCACAAGGGGGTGGCATAGTGGGAAGTTCCATGTAAGGTTCAAAGCTGAGGAATAACTTGTGCATGGATCAGCAGGTTAAATTGGCAACACTCCTAATTAGGATGAAGTACCTGCCATATGACATTGCCATCAGATTAATCCATAATGTTAGATACGTCAAGGGGCAACTCATCAAGCGCCCCCTGTGTATTGTAAGATATGTTAGCAGGCAAGCCTAGAAACTCGGTTGCAACATTCCAATGTAGGAGGGCTGAACAGGGACAATTTCTAAGCATCAACCAAATAAGGTGTAGTTCCCCGGCGCAATAATAGGCATGTAAGATACAGCCAATTGATAAATGACAGTAGGCTAGCTCAAGAAGAGTGTAGGCTGCAGCTGAAGTGCCATAGACGCCTACTAAGGCCAGTAGCATATCACGTGCCAAGGACAGCCAATCAGGATGGGCATAGCCAGCAAAGATAGACCTATTGCAAAGGTAGCCACTGAGAACTGTCTGAAAGGACAAGACCAAGGGTTGTTGCAGTATATATTGATATAGACGCCTGAAAAGATAACAACAAGTTCATAGTTACACCTGGATAGATTGCAGCTGCTGGCTAGATTGTACTCCAGTATCAATAAACGTAATTATCTTCTAAGTTCTATTCTATTGTAGTCTGTAGTGCTCTTGAATAGGATTAGGTAGAGTACATTGGCAAGGCTAACCTCTATCTGTAGCTTTGAGCATACCAGCAATATCACAAGTTGCTCAACAGTATGGATATCTCTGGCTTGAAGCCAGGCAGGAATCAAACTTCAAACCCTAAAGATGAGCCAAATGTTAGTCTATCTGCTACAAACCAACTTAGATTACCTTTTTATTTGAATTCAATTCATTCAAAATTTGCTTTTGCACTTGCTTTCAACTTCAAACTGGTTAATAAGCAAGTTGAGGACGTCACTTACCACTCCTCATCTGATTGGCTGCTTGCCACTGGTCTGCCACTCTGGAATTCATCATTTTTATATCTTGACCAAGCTCTGCACTTGACTTTACGCTAAGATACAGCCAATGAACTGATTAATTGTTCCTAGTCTTGTGTCTTGTTTCTGTTGCTTTTCTTTTTATTATAACCTTGTACATATTATTAAGGTCCAGATCCACTGGAGCATGGTAAAATTGATAATTTCAGCCATAAGAGTAATGCAACCACAATGTAAATTCTCTATTATCCCACTATTTTTTTAAAATGTTTCAGCCTCCATTTTAAGAGTATTAAGTGAGATATCCTTATGATTCCTACTTGTTCAAACAATAAAGTCTTTATCCTATACCTGCTACTCATTCACCTTCTGAAAAATTATTTTTTGAAGCCATGAGAGGAATTTTATTCCTGTTCTGGTTTCTAGCTTCCTTCTTGCCAGCAGTATAACCTTAGACAACCCAACACCTACAACTGACTGGTATAACTCTTCTCCAGATGACGCCCACCAAAAAGAATCCCTTGCCCACAGATGGTTCAAGTACCCCTCCAGTCACTGGGGACGTAAATTTCAATAAGGTAGTTCATTCACTCCGCCTCCTGCTGAACCTGCTCTAGTTAGACCTTACGCCTCTTTCTACCTCTTGACGTATGTGGTAGGATACTACCTACTTGGTTGGTTCAGTTCTATGTTTGGAAGATTTTCTTACCTGGGACACCTAGGACACCTTGAAATGGTCATGGTTCCTATTGGCTCAGTAATAGCAGGATTTAACTTAGGGGCCTTGGCCCACCAACTAGAGAGTTTGTTCCCTGCCAAGTAGGTCCCTGAGACTCACCACCTGAATCTTTCTCCTGGTCTTTCTAGAGGCCCAATTCTGTCTACCATGGAGAAGATCCCTTCCACCCCCCTTCCTTAACGTGCCTCCTTCCCAATAATTCAGTAAGTTAGTGTTTGTCTACATTACACTATTGGGGCTGGCCAATCAGGTTATACCCCATACTAGAAGTTGGTGTCCCCTGGCTACTGCTGTGAGTTATATTTTCAGGATCACACCAATTGTGTACATGGCCTTTCAACCTGGCCTTCCTCCTCTCTGGGAGTTCAGTTGGACTCTGTTATGGGCTGTCACAGGTGTTCTGAAACATAGATATATTGTCCCAGATTGACTGACCTCTAAAAAATCCAAATTGCATGGGGTGGAGGACCCTATTAGCCACCAACATAATCTGATTTGATAGAATGCAAGTCATTAGTTTTTAGTCAGTATTAGACAAAGAGATTGTGAGCCAGTTTTTGATTTCAAATCTCTGTCCTTTGTTTTTTTACAAAATACAGATTTCAAACTCATTACAGTAGTTTTAAAAGCTATGGAAACAACCAAAAATACCTCAGATTTAAACAAAATCCAAGTTGCGCAAGATTTAGGATTCAATCAATTTAAAAAAATTCAGTTAATAATTTAACTGTCAAACAGAAAACAAAATTTCACTAGCCCATTATACAAAATCATATCAAACATCAAGCAGTGTAGTTCAAACCACAAAAAAATGAACTGACACAACAAGTGAGATGGATGGATGCTGTTCTGGAGTATATTATAATCCAATCAGGATTCATATGAGGCACCAATAGAAGGACTAAAATGAAACAAAATTTGAGCAATCTAGTAGCAAGATTCCACAAGCACAAAACAAAATGGAGTCACACAAGATGTGTAGTATGAGCAGCCTAAAATAGAAAAATAACAGTAATACAGCCAATCAACAGCTATCCAATTTAGGACCAGAGGCATTTTATTCATTTTCATGGCTCCTGATTTGTATGAAATGGTTTTGAGAACCTTGCAAATATGGACTCAAGATTACAATAAAAACAAGTCATGAAATTTTAAAATTTCTACTTTTAGTGATTTTATCCTAGGTTTTATTTTAAGATGGCTTTCAACAGCAAAATTTTCAACGGCGCCAGAAGCCAAGCCAACAGCAGTCAAACCAACTTCAATAGAGGAGAGGTTCAGGGAGTGGAGGCACCTGTTTATACCCAAGCCTTTGAGGCGGGTAACAAGGAAGCTGACCTGTACCTAACCCCCAACCCATATGGCTTTGACTTGTTCAGTAGTCACTTAGTGTCTATCTCTGCCCCCACTCCCATACCCACCCCTGCACAAGCTGCCTGCCAACCAATCAATCAGGGTGACAACCTTGATTTGGAACAACTTCCTAACATCAGCCAATCAGGCTTCAGCTCCTGCAACCCAGCACCCCAAGTAACAAATCATCACTACCCAAATTCTTCAGGAAATTATGTCACTGAACATATAGGGTCTGTCCTGGGATCAGGTAGCTAGCCAATTACAATTCACCTGGACTATCATCATGCAGGAATTCAACAACCTGATGAACAGGGGGAACCTGATTGGGACAGCCAAGAAGCCCAAGAAGGCCCCCAAGTCCCAAATCAACAAGGCATACCCAATCATGCTCAATCTATTGCAGCAGGACCCCAAGCTTCCCTTGACCCAGGTCTCTAAAAAACTTGAACAACATAATATATGGGTTTCCAAGTGTATGGTGCAGCTGTGGATTCATGGAAAGGTGGCATTAATTTGGGTTCTTACCAATGTTGCTGCAACCAATGGGATGGCGCTGAAGATTCCCTGTATGATCAGTCATCAAATCAACCCTGGTCAAATGCCTGACAAATTTTTCAAATGGTGTCATGTTTATCTCATATTATAAGCTATCAATAGCTTTCAACAATTTGGCACACAAGAAAGATCTGCCACTCAAAAAGGGAGGAAGAAGGTCAAAAAGGGGACTTTTATTAGTGCGTTTCTGGCTGTTTCAGCCAATAGTTCTGTCTATTATTGGACAAACCCAGATTTCACCAATGGCTACAAGTACAGCCACATCCTTGGTGGATTACTTGACTCCTGGGATGACTCAAATTACAAGCACCAGGTTTTCTTAAGCCACCAGATGGAGGGAAGTTCCACTGCCCTCAATGTCATCCAGGGACACAGGCACCAGGCCTCAGTCTACCCTGCTGGTCATGCAGACATCCATCTGGGTGATGTTGTTTTCTTTAACATCGGAGATAAACTCTGGAAGCGCCGCCCTCAGGCTTTCAACAACCTCTATCTTGGGGTCCTTGACCACAATTCTCTCTTTGGTCACCAAATGGTGGCTGACTTGTTTGTGCAAATGGTTTTCTATGTGAACATGGGCAATCAATCACGTAAGGATAAGCGCCTCCCACCCTGTGCCACAGCCACCTACCAGCCCATCCAGCTAATGACAGACAAGGAATACAATGTGTATTATATGGTGTCATTATGCACAATCCTCCTACCCCTACCCCCGCCACCACTACCCTCACCTTCTTGACCCACCCACCCAATCCCAGACCCCCAGGCTAGCACTGCCTCTCTACCTTCCTTCCTGTGCTATTCTGCCTACTAGGCATCACTCTTCCCTGCCCCAATAAACCCCCTGTTGCCAAACATTTTCTATTTATATTATCTTTATTTTGAATTTCAATTGTTCATGTTTTCTTTGTTTATAATTGGTTTTATTCTTTATGTTCAGCTTATTTCTATAAGATCATATATTTATTATGCTGTGTATCTAGATCCTGAACACAGTTATTTTTAGC
The DNA here is from genome assembly GCA_014839935.2 of Entomophthora muscae. Lineage (NCBI taxonomy): Eukaryota > Fungi > Entomophthoromycota > Entomophthoromycetes > Entomophthorales > Entomophthoraceae > Entomophthora > Entomophthora muscae. The sequence goes on along the minus strand of QTSX02001690.1, from coordinate 46,288 downwards.
ACTCAACCATAGCCCCTTGTGAAAACATTAACAACAATTTGGTGATCAGCTAAATTTGAATTAGAAAATTATAGTGCTAACTGTTTTTAGATAAAGTTGTTACTGATCCAAATTCCAAACCTTAATGATAAAATTTAAGCCAATCAGCAGCCAAGTGATAAAGTGATTGTTGTGACATAAAGGGACATTCAATAATTCCTTGGTGCATGTACGCTAATTAATATGATTGGCTGGATGTTTTGCCATTGTACGCCATTGCTGCTGTGGCAAGTTGTTAGTGGACTAGTGCTAACCCAGTAGCTAATTGGGCACTAGTCCATCAACAACTTGCCACAGCAGCAATGTTGTACAATGGCAAAACATCCAGCCAATCATATTAATTAGAGCACATGCACCAAAGAATTATTGAATGTCCCTTTATGTCACAAAAATCACTTTATTACTTGGCTCCTGATTGGCTTAAATTTTATCATTAAGATTTTGAATTCAGATCAGTAACAACTTTATCTAAACACAATTAACCTATAATTCTCTAATTCAAATTTTGACAATCACCAAATTATTGTTAATATTTTCACAAGAGGCTGTTTAAGTGCTAAAAATAAGATGGTAACCAGGGAAACAATGCCACACAAAGCAAACAACACATATTGAGATGTATGTAAAACATATAAAAAATGGGTAAAAAGATGGGATAATGTAGTAAATGGCAAAACAAAAAGGAATAAACAAAGAGACAATTGTATCAAAATAATACAGAATTTATTGGGGCAAGAGCTATAAAAACATATTAAAAGGTTAGTAAAAAATCAATGAGCAAATTGGAAAAACTTCTAAAAGACTTTGACTTGGCAATTGCCAAAATCAAAGAAATTGACTGCATGGTCAAAGCAAGAGTTAAGTCTGCTGTCCTTGAAGAGGACAAAATAGACAAGGTGTCTGCAAAGTCCCTTATGATCAAAATACCAGATACCCCTGAGAAGATGATTGAGCGCTTACTAAACATTCAGATGATGGTGATAGAAGGCCTCAAATTCAAGTCCTTTGCCCTCTCTGTGCCGTTCATCTGGGTTGACAACCCTGATGTATGAACATCTCAAACCTACAAAGCGCGCAAGAACCAAGAACCCCAAATTGCTGGCGCAATTGCTTGCACCAAGAATGGCAAAGCCTGCCAAAGCCACAGGCAAGGAGAAAACCCGCAAAGGTACATAAAAAATAGAATTAATAAAAATTTCCAAATACTTACCTTTTTTTGTTAGAAAAGGTTGACAGTAAACTCCACTGGGTCCTGGTCCCTTTTGTCCCCCCACCTTCTACGCCAATTACACCAATTATGTGGCAAGGCAGCTATTTCTGTCCCCCCTGTCTTAAGGGAGCTGGAGGACTGCATTCATGGTACCTTTCCAATGTCCTAAGAGGCATTGGCTGGGCTGAAAAATGGCAAGGGGGCATTCAAGTGGGAATTTAATGCCTACAAGGATGCCCAACTGGTCCACATGGACCTGGTATCCCTCAGTGGAGTTTACTGTATAAAATTCATTGAGCTTATTTAGGACGTCCTGGAGACACTCCCATTCAAGAATGTACCAGAGATGGGCTGGGCCCATGCAGCTGCTTGCTTCTGCTTCCCAGTGGAGCACACCCTGTCTTACCTGTTAGAGAACTTTGGGTGCACAGTGGGTAAATTGGCTGTTACAGATGCAACAGCTGTAAAGAAGACCAAGATCCTATTGACGGACTTTGGGCTGGCCTGGAGTGCCAACAAGACAGGGGTCTCTCTGGCAATGGAGCTGATCTTTACAAAGACAAAGCATGAAAAGAAGATCAGCACAGTATACAACAAACTTTGCAAGTTTACTGAAGCCTTTGCTGGACAAAGGCTTCACCTTGTGGTTTACCTGGGGTTCCTGTTCTACTTTGAGATTAGTGCTAGTGTAGATGTCAGGGACCCACTTTAAGGGGAACAAGCCCCCAATTTGGTGAGCCAAGGCCCCTAGGTTAAGCCCTGCAATGGCCAAATCAATGGGCACGGTGACCATGGCAAGATGGCCCAAATGCCCCAAGTAAGCAAACCTTCCCATCAGGGAACTAAAACAAACCAAGAGGTAATGTCCTACCAGGCATGTCAATAAGTAGAACAATGTGTGGGGCCATACCAACAAGGGTTTGGCCAGTGGAGGAGCAGAGTGGTGACCATAGTGGAACTTTCTTCTCCAATGACCAGAGGGATACTTGAACCATCCAATGGCCAAGGACTCCTTCTGATGAGCATTGTTGGGAGAGGAATTTTGCCTGTTAATGATGGGATTAGGGTTCTCAAGACCTTTTACAGTTGTAAATAAAGAGACTAGAAACCATATCAGGAATAAGATTCCCTTCATGGCTTCAAATAAGTTTACTAAGAAATGGATGTGACAAGATAGGATAAGATATATTTTTTATTGTTGGAACATTTGAATTGAAGGAAAGTTTGAAACTTATATAGCTTGAAAAAAGGCCAAAAAGTTAAGTGGTATTTGGAAAATGAAGGGGATTTACATGAGATCTATAATTGAAATGATACCTGTTTCAAGTGTAGACCCAGTTGTTGCTTAATAATTTTCATAACTAATTGGTGCAGGAAGGGGAGCCAAGAAGATGCCACAATGCTAAGTGTAATTAAGCGGTGTAAAGCAAGAAGATCTATGGTCTTCAAGTACAGAGCTTTAGCCAAAGACAGAGAGAGCGGGTCACTGATTGTCAGGCTGGCTTTACGCAGCCAATCAGAAGCAGATCAGTAAGTGATGTTACACCTATTATTATTAACCTTTTCAAATTCAAACGGAACTTTAAAAGCAAAATCAAATTCAATTGGATGATAATAAATAGGTAATTTATGTGTATTGGTTGATTACGTAATAACGTTAAGTTCATTCTTAGGGCCCTGGGTTTGAATCTTGTTGTCACCAAGCTTCAGGTGCCAACTAGTGTTAAGAGTATTGTTGTTTTGTAAATGTAACTTGGTATCTTCAATCAATTTCCCCATAAAATAAATGGAGTCAGGAAAGGAATTCCTGACAGTAGAGGACCTAGACGGGGTCCTTCTTGGGGTTGATGAGGCCCGGCTCTCACTGGACAGGAAGAAGGTCCCCCTGGGCACAAATCAATGGATCACGTCATCCAGGACGCCCTGGTCCTGGCTGGCATCTACAGGTTTTCAGCGCTACCTGAAAAGCTGCTGCTTCACTCCCACCTGACCCTACTGCCTTTCACCAGCAGGCGGGAGTATTTCAATAAAGATGTATCCACTGTTCATGGTGCAGCAGTGGAGGTTGTGTGCCACCTCCATTGCAGGGTGGGTACATACCGCTAAACCCACCATAGGCGCTCTTAATATATTCTATATTCCAATAAATTTATTTACACCTTAGATTATTTTATTTATAATAATTTTTATAATTCTTATTTTAGCAAACAAGTTTTGCAAAATAAATCCTGGAGAAGGACATCATATAAGCATAAATATATCTACTTTAATAAAATTTACTTATATTGTGTATACTTTGCATTCAACTTTTTTAATTTGATTTTTATATTTATTTGATAAGAGTGTTATAAATATATTTGTGTAATCAAGTATCAAGTGTTTGGGATAGCCTTAGATGTCATAATAAAAAATAATTATAAAATAAATAAATTACTAACCTTCATGATGGTTCTTCTGAATGTGATTGTAGGATTATAAGCTTCTAAATATAATATGATAATTAAGAAATCTTAAATAGTAAATTAGAGAATATAAAAAAGTTGGACAAGCTAAGCCTTTAATTGATTGGCTTTTTGGCAAGGCACGCGGGGATGAACAAATCAGTATGGCCATATAATTTGGCCATGGTCTCAGCTGGGAGGGTGTGGATCCCGGCCTGCAGCAAATCAAACAGGTCCTCAGTCCCAGTTGGGGTCCCTTGCTTGACAACTCCATTGAGCTACCCAAAGACTTCCTCAATGGGATTCAGGAAGGGAAAATAGGCAGGGAGAAAGAGAAGGCACATATTTGCCGTGGCCAATTGGTGGGTCCCACTGCAATGCTAGTGTCAATCATTGGGAATTCCTCAAGAATATCAGCCACCTTATGGAGACCAACATTGTCTAGCACAGTTACATTGGTGAAGCCCTGGCTTGTGCACCTCAGGTGCTCCTGGAACAATTGGAGAAATGATAGAAAGCTACAGTCATTGTGAGAGCCCAATATCATTTGACACAGCTTGACTCCCTTTGGACCAAGGAGAGTCACCATCAAGTAGGCTGTGGCGCAGACTGCAGCTCGCCAAGCCACCCCATCATTTGAGCCTTTGGAGACATACCCATTGCGCATTGACAAGGCAAATGCTGATTTGTCAATATAATAGAATTTGACTGTCCCCTTGGCTTTGAGGGCAGTATACGCCTCTGCATATTTTTTCCAGACGTCAATGTTGGCTGGGCTATTACAATTGTAGGGGTATACCCCAAGCTTTTTCCAGGAAAAGCGCATTCCTTTATCAAATGATAGTAAAAGGAAATTGAGGCCTCAACTCCAAAAGTAGATTTGTCCATGGCCTGTATCAGCCAGTTCAAGATGGCAATCTCAGTTTATACACTGGTGGATTATCCATTTGTGCTCCTTGGTGAGCATGGTTGACACACAAGATTTTTTCTGCGACAAGGACTCAGCCAGTATTGATGAACTTGTTGAATGTCTTGCTGTTTTACTTGGGATCCACCCCATTAAGAGCCGTGGCCGCCTTGTAATCACCAGATTCCCGCATTAGCTTAAGCAGGATGATGCGTTTGATATCAGGGATGCGCTCCTGGGTGGGCTTTTTAGCAGTGGGGATTGACTAGTTGGCATTGGGCACAACACAGGGCATAGGTACCTTGGTATAGAAGTCTGAAACCTTTTTTAACACCAGTTGTCCCTCATCATTTCTGAAGAACTCAGGATCCTTGTCCTCTTCCTGATTGCCACCACTGACATAGGGCTTATAGCTAGTATCAAGTACAGGCTTTACCTTCTCCAGCATGGCTGACAGGACCAACTCTTGGCATTACACAACGTCAAACACATACAAAGTAAGTTCTACCTCCTTGTTTCTAACTGTTTTGGTAGTGGTAACCTTGGTAGGCTTCTGGGTCAGCTTTGGGACCCAAGGATTTATGCTCTGCACCATAGCAGCTTGTGCTCCTTGAAACAGCTGTGTCAGTGCAGCGTCACTATGGAACTCTCCTCTCCCATCTCCTCCTTGAGTAGGCACTTGGGTTGCACTAACTCTATTCTTTGACCCGTGGGGGCAACCACAACTGCGGCACACAACAGGTGCATTGCCACTCTGTTGTTGTGTACCTTTAATTTTAAAATTCAATAAAATATTAAATAAATTTCAATAAAGTTACTCCCTAATTTTAATTTTTGTTTTTATCTGAATATGGATATTTTAATTAGAGTTTTTCCCACCCAATATACCAATTAAAGATTTTTTATTTCTTAAATAGTTGTTTTTGGTTTTACCACACCCATTTTAGAATACCAGAAATAATTTCCACCCATATTCCCAGATTTTACGCCAAAAAAGCACCCAAAACTATATTTTTAAATTTATGTTTCAGATCTTGTGTCTTATTTTAGATACCTTGGTATCATTCTTGATTACAGCCCATTCACACACTGAGTGAGTGATTTTTTTACATAGTGAGTTACTATTGTGTTTTGTTTTTGGATTGATTTTTGACTCACTTTTTTGGGTGTATTTTTTCACCAATTCATATAGTAAACATATATACACCAAAAGTCAACTCACACCATTTTTTTGTGAATCAATGTATTTAAGATTGTATTTTGAATAGTTTTGCTTTGCGCATGAGCACTTCTTTGTTGTGTTGACTCATTTCACCCATTAACGCCAATAAACCCTGTTAACAGAGTGTATATTTTAATCTGATAGTTGGATTTTGTTCAAATCTGAAATCATTTTGTTTAGATCTGAGGTATTTTTGGTTGTTGCCATAGCTTTTAAAACTACTGTATCATCTGGGAACTGAGTTTCTGAAGTCATTATATAGTTCAACATCTTCAGATGTGGAGCTACTATGTGATTGATTGGCTTGTACATGTCTGCTGGTATGCCATCTGGGCTGGGAGCCTTGCCATTTGGATATTTCTTGATTGTTGCCAGAGTCTCCTCTAGGATAATAGGATACACCAATTGATCCCCCAAAGCTGTATCACATTTTTGGGTTTCAGGTTTTGCCTTTTGTACTAACCTATGTGTTGTGCTATTGTCTACCTCTGTATGCACATATAGTTTGGTATAGAAGCCATGGATCCTCTCCTTAATAATAATTTTGTCCTTAGTTTTTTGTCCCCCTTCTGTAGCAATTTTAGTAAAGGGGGACCCTTGTTGACGCTGGGTCAGCTCACAAAAGCTGTCTTTGGATGAAGTACCAAAGCTACACTGGAACCTTTAGGTTGCATTGGTCCTACATCTTCTTTCAATGGTACTTTGTAGTTTTTTAATCTGCCTTGAAGGTTATTAAACTTTAATATGTTGTTTTTGGCTTCAGTCTTGTACTCTTTTTCAAGAGCATATAATTTCTTCATATCATTATGTTTTTGTTTCCTTTGGAAGAAAGATATGGTTCCTTATATTGCCATCTTGATTCCCATTCAAACACTGCTGGGGGACAGTACCAGGCCAAAGGGTGGGGCTGTTGTCTTGGTGTCAGGAATATTCCTGACAACACTGGCGTTCAGGAAGTTGTTCTGAGCACACTGCAGGATATCAAACAAAACAAAAAAGGGCAGCAGTTTCCCCTTATTGGGGAAACTGCTGCAGAAAGCTGAGGTTTTAAAACAGGAATTATAAATGTTTTAAAATTGGACAGGTTCTATGCCTGCCCATGGGCCGCACGCCGGGCCTGGCAGCTTGCCTGCGCACACCAGCCAGCCTGGGCGCAACTGCCACCCGCTGAATGGGGAAATTGCCAAAAGGGGGAAACCCAAAAAGGCAATTTCCCTAAGCCCAAATGGAGGGGGAACTGCTGCCTAAATTTAAAATCTACCAAATCTGAAGGGGGTTGATAAGCAGTCCAGCATTACAATAATGCATCAATTGCAAAAGCTGGATTGAAATGCATTACTGTGCCTGAAGATGCTCCAATCTCATGCCATGCCAAGGATAACAATTCATTGCTTGAAAAACCACTCCCAAAAGGGAATTACAGAGAACACCAAGTGTTTGGGGTCCCCTTTCTAATGCTTTGTACTATTCATGCCCCACTAAGGATGACAGTATATAATAAATCATAATCACTTGATGGTAGTTTGTGCTATCATTGAGTGAAATTACCCCTCAATAGTATCACATAAATCAATACCCAAGAAAACTTTTACACAACAGAAAGTTAAGACACTAAGCTTTGTCTGCCCTTTCCCAGGAACTGAAGATGAACCACTTAATCTTCTCTGCTGTCCTCACAGCCTGCCTTGGGATTGGGGGGCCACCAACACTCTCACCAGCATGGGCCTTACAACAAACCGCCCAACAAGTACTTCTACAAGGAGCCAGCGCAGCTCAACTCCTCTGAGACGTACTCCTGGCCCACGCTAGTGTTGCCCTGCTCCACCCAGCATGTAGCAATCTATTCCTTTGTCTTCTACGTGCTTACGTACTTTGCCAGTAATTTTGGCCAATTTAATGTACATGCAAAAGTCTTTAGATGGACAATGACGGTCTATCCCATCTTGACGGCACTTACAGGATTCCAAGTCTCCAACTTGGTGCCTTACCTAGCTAAAATACTCCCTCTTTTTATGGGGCTTTACACTTGGCAATGCTTGTTTCAACATTATTTTTCATTTTGGGTTTCTGAATGTGGATGGGTGTATTGCCCATTTCTATTCAGTTCTTCTGGCAATTTCAGATGTATAGTCAATGTACCCCCATCTAGTCAGTTGAGTTAGATCAAGATCCTCACTGATAATGGTTTCAAAAACTCATCTTTCTTCTAGGAGTTGTTCAATCAGGTTTAATTATGGGTGCAACTTTGGTCTAAACAGGTAGGTGTCTCTCTTATTGTTAATGTTATTATTAAAGTCTCTAATGTAGATAGTTTTCTCTAGAAGATTCAGAGATTTAAGAATCTGCCTTCTTTCTTTGTTGCTCTTCTTCCTGCTGGGCTCAAGACATGCTGCTACAATAGTAAGTCCTCTGTCATTTCTGACATCCTTTACTCTTGCAACTAGGATCCTGCCCTCAAGGTGCATCTCTAAATGCTTGATAGAGATGTTATTCATCAAAGCAAAAATTGCCACATGGTTGGCCCATAACCCTTTAATTTTGCTCTCTCTAGACCACTTGTGGGCAGACAGTTCCAGGAAGAACTCCAGTTTCTGCACCAGTTTATGAGCCTGTGTTTCTGTTGGTATTATTAGGTTGTTATTATTATTAGTTTTGATGTAGTGTAGCTTCTCTCTCCTCAACTTCAATATTTCTATCCCCCTCATATTGATTGTAGCATTTCTTATAATTGGCTGCCCAACCTACAGGTATGAGGTGCTGAGTCAGCATTGGGGTGAAGATGAGGGGGGACTGGCCTCAGAGGGTTGGTCTGGAGTGGGTTGTTATGGTTCATGCTTCCACTTGTTTTTGGACAGGAAGGGTCCAGGTGCCATCTTAGCAGATGCCTGGGCTTCTGCTATCTCCTCTGGCATAAAATTATTTTACATGAAGTCCACATCTAGGGGTCTAGACTTGGGTATTTTCTTGGTATTGGATTGGGTCTTGGCTTTTTGTGAGGCATTCTGGGTGGGAGCTGGTGGGAGCGTTTTAGTTTTTTTGGCTTTGAATTCCATTTAGCTTCCACTTCCTTTTTCCACTCATTGTGGGGCTTTCAGGCTTGGGTTTCTTCAGAAGTTTGGGTGTCTGATGGGGCAGTTGGGAAAAAGAATGGTTCATTCTTATCATTGTCAAACTTCTTTACCATCTTTTCCCTGGATCTTGCATGTCTCTGGGAAAGTATAAATCTTGCTTCAATAAGCTTGTATGAGTGTAAGAAACTAGGGGGAATCCATGCTATCAGGTTAGGTTGTAGAAATGTATAGTTCTTTATTCTGTTAACCCCCTCCTCAGGCTCATAGATAATTTTTATAGAATTTAATATGTCTATGGTGAAAGTGACTCAGTGTATTCCCAAATCCATAGAAGAAACAGCACCCCTGCCTTTTCCTTTCCACTTCCACCACAATTACCTTAGGGTTCCCAGGGATGCAGATAAAGTGTGGGATGGATATTTTCTGCTTCAGCACAGTTGGGGAGAGTCCAGCAATGTGTGGATGATTGACAGTAAAAATCTGGAGGAAAGAATGCCTGCACATTCTGTGTGCCAGGCCACAATATCCCTGTAGTAATATAGTCCATTATTGATCAAATCCTGAATCCATTCAATGTCCTTGCTATCAGTTGGCACATTAGTGAAAAAGATCCATTTGGTTCTTTTGTTGATAACTGTGGCTCTATCAAGTCTAATATTTTTGCATTTTTACTGAATGTCTTTTTTCTCAGCATGGTCTCTATTCATTTTATTTGGAAACCCCACATCCATATAGTTCTGTTTTATGGCGTAGTAAAATCTGAGCTGGGTATTGGGAAATTCCCCTTCAAAGAACTCCTTTATGGTCAGTATGTATTTGATGTGTTCCTTATTGGGAAAGTCACCCAAGGTAAGTCTCAACACATTGTTGATAACTGAATTTGGGGCCATACAGTCCATGGCAGGTACATTCAGTTTCTTGTGCATGTATTCCTCAAACAGGATATCTCCTGTCCACACATTTGGCTTGGAGCAAACTGAGCTGTATTTAAAACCACCCTGTTGAACATCACTCTTTCTTTTTTTTGGGGGGGTGCTTGTGTGTTCTAAGGGGATGCTACAGTAGATTTATTGTAGTGCTTCATCTACCATGTATCCATTATTAATCCATATATCCACATATGTGAGGCCAGTGTGTTTGATGTAGCAAACAGCTGCCAACTTGATGTCAACACCAATTTTGGTCCATGCTTTGGCCTCATCAATGTCCATGTCCCCTGACATCCAGTCCACTGCTTTTTCCGGGGCAAAACATTCCTGGACAAAGGGGGCTATGTCTTGGAAACAGCAGCCCTTTTCATAGCACCAGTTTTGCAAGTCAATAGGGCTCCACATTTCATTTTGAAAGTTCACGTCTGCCTTTGCATCAACATCATTGTCAATTCACTCCATGGCTTCCTCTGCTGACATGTCCAGTAGGAAGAAACCATGTCCTATATCTGGAGATGCTGTTGCCTGCATTCACTCCTTGATGTTACCCACCTTGAAGCCTGCAGCTGCCCATTCCTTGGCCACATTGGGGTTCATATGGTCTTTCTAAAGATTTTGAGCTTCATCAGGAGAAAATCCAGTCTCTGCTCACTATACAGCCAATTCCACACTAAAGGTGTATACAAACCATAAGGTGGCTTTCAGAAACAAGAAGCTAGCTGCCTTTTATTTCTGCCAATCAGCAGGGGAAAACTTACCCATATTCAGATGCAATGTCTTGCTTTAGAGATTTGTACCAACACCCAAATTTTCCCACTTCATGGCTTTACCCAAAATTATCTGTTGGCTTTCCCATTATCTCATTACTGTTGCTTAGTAACCTGAGTCTTTCCATTTATATGCACTATCATATGGGAAATTTGTAAATGGGTCTCACTCCAAGTATGTCTGGGATGTTCACCCTATGTTGGTCAGACAGGCCGTTTGGGTGCAATCCAAACCCTTGGTAGCTGTCGTAAATTTGGCCTTGTGGACATCTTGGGGATTAACGTCTGGAGTGCTAGCTTGTAAGAGTATGGTTGTAGGCATATACACAAATTAATACAAGTCTTAAAGACTCTGAAGTCTTTACCTTTAAATCTAAGGTAAAAAATAAGTATAGTGTAAAAGCAAGTAGGTAATGTGTAAAAGTAGAAAATTATATTATTGGGAGAAAGAAGGGAAGTTTATATACTGGAAAGGCTGTGTGATGGATGAAGGAGTGTTATTAACACCTTTATCATTGTCTGGAATATTACAGCATCTTCTGGTGTCCACCAGGCTCTTGCATCCAAATTCTTTCCATCTAGGTGTCAGGGATTCAGTCTCAGGCGGCCAGCCCATCAGTTTCAGGGGTAACTTAGGCTGGTGTTTTAGCAGGCAGGGCCCACCACAAGAGAGGAATTGACTTAAAAAGGTAGGAAACGGACTTCTCCACCCAGGATCATGGGCCAGTGACTGGTATGATAGTGTCAATCACCCCTGTCAGGGTGATGTACACAATTCCAAAGAACTTGCCAGTATAGTCAGTTGGGAGGTCAGGCAATGAAGCGGGCATAGGTTTGGGTGTCATGGGTGGTTTCATATGGATATTGTAAGCAGGAAAGTAGTTGAATTTTCCTCTAAACAATTTTGGTGTTGAGAAATCCATGGGTCTTGACAATTGTATCTAACAGCAGATTGTATGCAGGCCAAAGGATCAAGATTGAGTATCTTTTCTAGGGTATAGTCCTTTTATTCAGGCTTCAAGGGGTAATCAGTAAAGTGAAAGTGCCCAAAGGGTACACCTGGAGGACAGAAAACTGCAGGTGATGGGGCAGAGGGGCTGGGAGATCTTGTACTGATTTGTTAGAAGGCAAATACAAAATATGATAGTAGCTGTATAGGCCAAAATAACATAGCCTTTATTCAAAAATGACAATAAGTTTGGAGTGCGGGGTCCTTTGATCTATATAGCACCCCACCTCTAAACTTAATATTTTCCATGGGGGTTCATCAGGGTATTGGGAAAGGAAGGCCTGGGGAAACTGGGCGCTTGGGTCTAAAGGCAGCAAAATAGCACTTGGCCTATTAGTTCTTTCATTGGTCAAGATTCTCAAATTGACTACCTGATTATCTTTCTTTAGAGTTGTGGTCATGGGGTCAGGCTGCGGGCCCATGCCTCTTCCTGGGAACAGCTCTTGATTGGCCACTGGTGTAGAATTCAAATTCATGAAGCTAATAGTTGCTGCTTCAGTACCTCTATTAGGCACTGTGATTAGTCTTCCATTTGATGCAATATTTTCTTGGTTTGGCTTGTTTCACTGTGTGGGCCAACATTCTTGGTATCAGCTTGCAGGGGCTTGATCTTAGAAAAACGCGGGCAGGCAGTCCTTTGGTCCACAGGCCCAAGGGGGTCTAGGGTCAGGGTTCAATTCCCGCTCCCAGGCCTGGGTTTCCAGAGAGAAAGAAATGTCAATACTGATACTAGGGATGATCTGGACAATCTGGTGGGGAATAGTGGATGCGCTTTACCCCAGAGTGGCTGAAGCTTGCAGCTGCTCATTATATGAAGCCGCTTACAGTTCCCAAATTCAATCCATCTGGATGTAAAAGGTTGACCAAATTATTGTAACATCCAAGATATGATTGGAATTGCAAATCCGTCCAATCCAACAGATTTGGGTGCAAACCAAATTAGCTTTGACTACCAGGATTAATTCCACTGATATCCTTGGCCATTCTAATATGCACCTAATTTATGACAGTAGCCCAAGCCTGTGCTTTGAGGGGCAAGAAATCTGTCTTCACCCAAGTGGTGCACACATTAGGCTTTCAGCCATATTTGGTCCGTTTCCTAGCGCTCTCCAAGTTAATGTTGGCTTTGTCCCATTCTCACATGGAAAAGGTTGGAAAAATTGTGAAGTAATTCTTTGTCTCTGTAAGGGGGAGCCCTAACATCATAATTGCAGGTGCATCTTTACCAGGGAGGCCTGACTTGATAAAATCCACTATTTCAGAAGCCAGGTATTTAGCCATAAGCCATGGCTCTGCTTGAATATAGGACACTTGGAATCTGAGTATGTATGCAATGGAATTAAGGGACAATCCTGTAAGGGTTAAATGGCGGGCTGTAAGATGCAATGAAAAACAATGTGGATAAAATAAACAAATTGACAATTGTTTCAACAGCACCAAACCAAATCAATGAGAGGGGGTAACTAATTTTGCGCCTTTATGGGTGTAGCAAATGGCAGACATTGGGACCAAAATCAAGAACATTAACTGAAGGGGTAAATAAGAGGATGAGGCCAAAGGAACCAAAGGGTACATAGCAGGCTAAGGCGCAGTCAATGAGTTGGCAGCAAACTGAAAGAGAGCAGCCAACATACTGTCAACTATGGGGGCCAAGAGGCCAAGATACTCTAACATGAGGTTTTTTGGAGACTTGTTTTTTATTCTTCAGGGAAATATAGCTATCTGGAAACAAGTTTCTAGAGGGGAATGGGGAAGTATTAAGGGAGTTTAGGATGGGGCAGGAGGGGATTCCATGACTTCTGATTGGCTGTCAAGAATATTTTCAGCAGTTGAAGGTCCTTCATTGGAGTCTGAGTCAATGACGTCATAATTTCAAAAATTCTGGCAACTGGCGGGTCAAACACTGCCATCCCCAAATAGTGTATAACACGTAATTTTCTTGCCATAATTATTTGGGGAAAAATAAGACAGATCCAGATTTTCCAGGGCTGTTTGGGCAACCCCAGATTTTACCTATTTTATTGTCTAAGACAGCATTTAAGTTGTCTATTTCTTTCAAGGAATTGGCTGCAGTTCTTTGCTGGTTTCTGATTTTATGAGGGCTTACTATTCCTTTCATTTAATTTTCTACCATAACAAATCCTTTGCTGATCCATGATAGCTTTTTCTCTGTGAACTTGATGTTTGCAGAAAATCACCACAGCTTTAACTTCCGCGCCATCCTGGTGCCATTTGGATGCTGATTTCACTGTGAAGGGATGTCTTAACTATACCTTAGATTGTTCCAGTAATAGTTCAAGGTTATGTCAATTAACAATATCTTGGAGATAGATATCATTGTCCTCTCATGCTTGCGCGGCAACAGCACCCATGTTGACACTTTGTCAACATGGTCACTGTTGACTCAAAACTCAAAACCTCTTATGTTTTTTGCTAGTTGTGCCAGCTTAATTCCTGTTTTTAAAGAGTTCAGGGGTGCAAACCCAAAAAAAACACAACAGAATTGTGGCCATTTAAACACAATTTAATATTAAGTTTAATAAAAATCTCAATTTAACCCAATTTTCCATTACTTTTACTAATAAAAATTATTTTATTTTTTATTTGTTTTCACGATGTAGAAGTGTCAATGTTGACACTTTTTAAGCCAAACTTATTTTTAATACTAAAACTGAACATCTGAAATAAAAAATTAAGTGCACATTTAAAAAAGTTTTTTATTAAATTAATATATTGAAAAGATATTAAGCATATAGCTGATTGTTGAAATGTTCATCTTATAAATTTATCTGTGGCACTTATTCTGTCTTTAATATATTAAATGGATTGGTGGCTAACTGCAATCCAATAATTTAAGTGTGAGTTACTATGTAATTTGCTATAGAATTTATTATTAAAATTAATGTCAACAATCAAGAATGTTGTCTATTTGCTTGTGATCATCTTCTGGGGTGGATTTAAGAAAATTAGAGTGGCACAATTAAGCCTAAATTACTATTCCCTGTCCTATTGAGGATGTTGTAAGTGGCAAAGTTGACACTTTACCTTTTTGATATCTACAAACAACTTCTTATATACATAATGGTAAATATCATATTCTCACCTAAAAATATTATATTTAATAAAGAAATTATTAACTTTGATTATTTTTAACTTATTTCCATATTTTTTAATTTTATTATGTGAACAAAAAAAGTGCAGAAAACAGTTAACATTTGCTAGTACACTTAAATTTGATTAAGTGTATTATCTTTTTTCATAGTAAATTTTCAAAAAATGTTGCCAGTGTCAATCTTGTCTCTAATAATGTCTACAATTTTACTAATTTTCAGTGAGAATTCAGCTTTTTTACTAATTGTCACTCATAATGACGGCACTTTTCATTTCTCATATATAAAACTTTGTTTTACATAATAAAAACATCTGATTTTTTGATATGTTTTATTTTCAACTGCTTTTTTTCATGTTTTCTAATTTTTAAAATAAAATCTATATTTAAATATAATACTTTTGCAAATTTCTCTTAACTTTTAACTTTTTATTTAACACTTTAATGAAATAAAAGCTTTTATAGTATTTTTTATATTTAAATTTCACTAAAAGTGTAAGGGCTGCAAAACATAAAAATTTGAGTCCAGGAGTCAAACCTGCAACCTTTGCTGTAAAGCAAAAATGCAGGCAACCACGCAAATCTGTTGGGGGATTCAAACCGCCCACAAGCCACCAGGGGGGGGTTAAAACCAACTCTCAAAAGAGAGATTGGTTTTAATCTGCTTTCATTAACAAAAGCAGTTAACACAACCAGGGCCAGTTCACAAACTGGCCTGGGGGACTAGCGGCCCCCAACAGTAGCAGAGCCACCAGCTCCTATACCATAAATGAGCTGGGTGGCTCCCCATCAACAATGGATGATTTTTGCTGGGTTGTTCAGCAGATCCAGTATCAACAGGGTCTGTTGAATAACTTGGCAAGTAAACCAGTCCCAGTTCTAACCCAGCCAACCAGTTCCCCTGAAGTTGAGGCTCCTGTCCCCATCCAACCTTGCAGTTTAAATCTCAATGCCACTTCACCCACTGATGTCATAAAGCATCATCTGCATGAAGATGTTTCAGCTTCCCCTGCCAATCAAATAAATCCTGCCAGAGAAGATTCCCAAGCCATTAAAAACCCCACAATGCCTGCAGTTTCAAACTGTTTCATTGGGTCAGGAATAGAAGAAAATCCAATCAGTCAGGAGTATCCACCAGCAAATAATAATTCCTCTAACCAGAAGCAAGCCCAAACTACCAAGCAACCCCAGCCTCAAATGATTGAGCCAGATATAATTAGTCACCAATTAGCTTCCAGCAATCCAACCAATCCCCAGATGAAACCAGATGAGCCAAACCCAGACCCCAGAACTCTCCCAGCCATGATTCAATCAACCAATCCAATGGCCAAAGCTCAGAGAAATTCCCTCCACCAACCCATTCTAAGATTTTGGGACCATATCCCCTGTTCTAAAGAATTCCACCTTCATCCCCAGAGTACCTGTGATCAAAGTTTGGGCTACTAGAGCACTCCAAGGAGCTGCCAGTAGTTGCTTCCAAGGAAGACCAGATGAGTGGTATAAAACCCACTTCCCTACAATCAAGACAGATGCAGACAACGTTTAATAAAGTATATATCCATAGAGTAGTCTTTGCCTTCCTTCCCTATATTCTTTTATCATCTTGGACAATCCCTTATCAACCAGCTCAGTCACCAGCACTTCCATTAGTAGAGACCGTATAACCTATTACCATGGACTACCAGCCAGGGCCCAGCCCTGGACGGACCAGCAACTACATCCCTCCCACTCCTCCTCCAATCCCTCAATCCTCTGCTGAGGTTATCTCTTATGACCACAGCAGATATGAAATGGTCATTCTGACCATTCTTGGTCTTGCTGAGGTTATAGTACCTCACCATGGTGCCTACTGTCCACTTGCAGCAGGTATGCTGTACCTGTCCCGCTCCTTGCCCTTCCTGTATTGGGCTTTGGTGTTGCAATATCCTGAAGGGTGGAATCCTCCCATGTTGCCTTGGTATGATACTACACCCAGCTATGAAAAAAGTATTATAAGTATTAAGTTTAAATATGATGATTTCTATAGTTATTTTGTTTTCTTTTTAAATACAAAGCTTTACCTCAGAACTTGTCACTTATTATTTTAGGACAAGAATACCTCTAAGCATCCCAAAGGCGCTAAGTGTCCCAAAAAGACTCCCAAGACCCCCCAAGCAGAAGCCTTCATCCTCAAAGAAGGCTAACACTAAGCCCTCCTCAAAGCCCTCTCCCAAGAAGAGCCCACTCACTCCCCTGGGGGAGAGGAAACTGATGATTCAGTTACTGATCACAGTTTCTACAACTTAGCTTCAGAAAAGGAGCCTACCAAGAAGTAGCACCAGGCCAAGAAGTCCCCTTCAAAGGATAAGTATCATACACATGAGGAGCACCAAGACAAGACCCCTTCTGCTTTCCCCATTGAACTCCCCTCCTTCCAGTTCATCAGGTGATGATTCAAAGCCCTGTCTCAATTACTTCCCTGGCTTCTGCCATGCTCCTGCTGGCCCCTGGGACCCTCTGTTGGCCCATAACATCTGCAATGTTGATAGCAAATTTAAGGTTCTCTTTTCCTTGTCTAAGTATTTTTTTATCATGAGTATAAAGGGTGGGCCGGCCATGGTGGCCAATGGTTATATTTTTTCCTACAACAATGCCAACCAGGGCTTCAAGAGCTGGCATTACACCTGCAAGGACTGCTCCTGCCCAGTGCGACTCAATACTGAGAGCTGGGACTTGATCCAGACCATCAAGGGTGAGCACACTTGTTTGATGCTAAATACCACCATAGCTTGTCTCCTGAATTAGTACCTTGTGCAGATTATGTCTACCTCTAAGGTCCTTTCCTATACCCAGCTGTCTGTGCTTTCCTGTAAGCACCTCTCCCCCAACAATCTGAAGAGGGTGCCAACCCATAGCCAGTTGGTTAAGTTTGTTAGTGATAGGCGCCAAGCCACCAATCTTCTGGCCAAGAGTGCCACCTCAATCAAAGACCTGGTCTTTTATGATGCCCTCAAGAAAACCAAGGATGGATAGATGTTCCTGCTCCATGAAAATAGGCAGGAAGTGAAGGACAGGATTATAACCTACACCACAACCCAAAACCTTGAGCAGCTCAACACTGCTACCACCTGGCTATGTGACGGCACTTTTGCAACCTGTCTCTTCCTCTTCAAGCAGCTTTGGGTACTGTATGGGCAATTTGACACCCAGGTCATTCCCCTTGTGTTCTTCCTCCTACCTGGTTCTAAGACTGAATTCTACACCAGAGCCTTTAAAATTTTCTGGGATGCTTTAAGCTCCCTTTCTGCTAACAAGCTCATCCCTCCAACCCACGCCACCAGATTGAACCCTTCCTCTTCTAAGAAGAATGAGTCTTCCCTAGCTGCTGAGCAGCTAGCTCATGCGCGCTCACTTGGGCCAAAGGCTATTTTAATGGACTTTAAAATTGCTCAGTTCAGAGCCTTTGAGGTAACCTTTAATGGGGAATTACAGGGATGCTTATTTCATTTTAGGCAGGCCCTCATCAAGCATATCAAGATAAATAAGGGCCTCTTTGAGTAGTATCTCAACAATGGTAAAGGGGAGTACTGCTTTGCCTTGACTCAGTTTGCTGCCTTGGCTTTAGTGTGGCCAGATTATACTGGGCTTGGCTTTGAGGCCCTACTGGAGGATGCTTATATCAAAAAGAACTCCATCATGTTCAAGGGCTACCTTGATTACTTTGTGCGCCAATGGGTAGAAAAGAAGGTGACTTTCTAGAGAGGTAAGAGCAGGGCTACTGCACCTTGGAACTTCCAGAGCGCCTGCCTCAAGGGGAAGATGAAGACCACCTTCAGTCTGAAGGTGTGGCATAAAAACCTGAAGGTGGAGTTTGGGCCAAACCCCAAGTACAAAAAATTCTTCTCCAAGCTGCAGGAGGAGCAGGCCCAGAGTGTCTCTAAGTTTCATGACCTGGACAACCGGGTGGCCCCCAAGAAGAGGAAGAGTAAGGAGCAGGACTACTAAGAGGATGTCCAGAAGGTAGTCAAGAAAAAATACAAAGTGGCTAAGATTAAGAAATACCTTGAAGATGTTGCTACTGCCCTTGCTGTAGGCTTCAATTATCTTAATAAACTCTTCTTTGCTTTGTCTTTATATTTTTTATTTTTAAACTTTTAATTTTTTAATTTATTTATATTGTACTAATTTTTTGACATAAATGGTAAGTTTCAGATACAGTTTCAATGTGGTTTTGTAAGAAATATCTTATATTTTGTTAATTTATCTTTAAGGTATGAGATATTTTCAGTTATGCTTATTAAAGTATAATAACTAAAATATAGAATTTTCTTATATTTTGTATAATTTATAATATTGTGTTCACCTTTATTTTTGTCTCATTGGAATTCTACTTTTTATGGGAATAAAAAATGTTTTTATAATAAAGAGTGCAATTTACATAGTAAATTGAAAAATATTTGCTTATATATCCTTATTCTTATTACTTATAGTATTTTTATTGCATTTTTTTAACTCTGGGGTCATTTTAGTATAATAACATATTTTTTAAAAAAAATTAAAAATGTTCAGGGTAAAGCGTGACATTAATTAAAAAGTGTTGACATCCAGAAGACAATATTAAGTAAACCTGGGTTGTCACTTTACTAGTGTTGACATGGGTGCTGTTGCTGCTTGTGCTGCCTTGTTGTCAAAGGCATAGAGGTCCAATAATTCACGGAATAACTTCTGGCATCCCAGAAGCTCCTTCTTCTGTTTGGGGATAATTGTGCCTGGAGACCTATCAGATTCTCTTCATTCACATTATTGAGCCAATCAGGGTCCTCTTCATCAGAATTTACTGCATCTGACCCCCATGAGCGGGCCTCAGACTTGCTTTTGCTTGCCTGGCTTTTCAGTTCTTGGGCAGCCCCATGCCAATCCTGGGCTTCCTAGCAACATTGTATGGTGTTGCCAACTTTCCACCTGTCTCTTTAAGCTTCTTTTTTCCTCTTGAGTCCTTTTGAACCATTTTTCTCACTGTTGGTGAATTCAACAGCGTTGTCTGTGGAATGATATGATTGTTATGACTGAAATCACCCCTTAATTTTAATAAAAAGTGATTCTTAGCAGTGAGATATTTAGGGGAGTAGAACCCCTTTATGCTGAAATAACTAGGCCTGCTGGCCCTATTTATTGATAGCCTGATGTCTTTCATGTTGCAGTTTGCCTCAGAGTCCTTAGTGGTGCCCTGGACGGCTTTGTATCAAACTTTTACACCTGCTTATTTATCTGGTTCTCCTTTAAAGATGATTTTTCTAACTTCAATTATAACTTTGGTGCTCTTTTATACTGATTGGGGCTCAAAATAGGTTATTTTCTCCTCCTAATCTGGTTTGATGCTGTTGAAGCAGCTGCTGTTTTGGTTAATTTACTCCATTATCTCTCTTTAAATATTG
This sequence comes from Entomophthora muscae, assembly GCA_014839935.2. Lineage (NCBI taxonomy): Eukaryota > Fungi > Entomophthoromycota > Entomophthoromycetes > Entomophthorales > Entomophthoraceae > Entomophthora > Entomophthora muscae. The sequence continues at coordinate 26,170 of QTSX02001690.1, read as the reverse complement.
AAGTTTGACACTTTACCCTTGTAAGCTTGCCTCAAACCACAGACTACATCCTCAGTTCTACCTGGGGCTCCCAGTTGCTTAATATCACAGTAGATTCCATAATGCCAGGAATTATTTGCCCAAGTAAGGAAGCTCAAAAATATGGAAAGTCATTAGCAAAATTAACTGATTTGATGGATTTAAATCAAACAGTTGATCAAAAATGGGTTACAGATGCTCTGGTCTACCAGTTGTATTTGATTCTCACTTGCAAGCTGATATTGATAAATTGACACAGTATGAGAGTCACCAGATATGATCTTATTTATCAGCATGGTTGTCATAAGTTGGTCACAAAAGAGTTCTATTAAAACTGGACTAGGTATTCACTTGACAATGCAAAAGAAATTGGAGCCAAGGATTCAGGTGGTATTGCTTAGTCAAATTTTGATATATATTGAATAATTTTCACTATTTCAACTCTTAAGAGTTGAGTCCCCCCAAAATTTTACTCAATAAAAATCAAATATCCTCTGGTCTAATTTTATTTTGAAATACATCCTGTAGTAGGCCTGCTGCGCTACATTCCTTACAATTAAATTCTTAGCAGAATCATTACAGAAAGATAGGGTCCTGCTGTTGGCACTTTGTAGTCACCTCCTCCAAATACCAACCTGATGCCCAAAAATTTAGGAGTTTTACTCACTGTATCTGAAGCTGAGATATTTATTACATCCCAATGTCCTAAATTCTACGCCAAAGACTCATTGATTCTCTCTTGGGTTATTTATCTTGGGCTACTTTGGTTAGGATTAATTATTTTACTTAATCCTAGTATCTCATTTGAAAAATTTCACAAAACAGTATCTGAAGCTTTGTTGGTGGTTAATAATCAACTCTATGTGGATTTGGGTGGTGATTTCCCACCACCTAGAGACTTTTTTTTACTATCTGACAATTTCTGTCACACCATTTCCCATCTTTATAAATAAATGGACAATTCTAACAATAAACTTGTGCTATCATTGAGATTAACACCCAAGATCTTTTTGGCTATAAATGACCAGTATTTAAATTAAATACTTTCAGGAAGCCAGTCATAGCTAAAGGCATTAGGTGACTCAGGACAGGGCACTGCTGGGCTAGTGGGTAATGCTCACCATAGGATGAGTGCTAACTTGATAATATAGGATACAGATTGCCCAAGCAAAGACCAGGGCCCTGTATGGGGCACCATAGAGTCTATCATTCCCGTCAAAATAATGTAGAGTACTCCAAAAAATTGAGTGGATGTGGTCCTGGCAGCAGTGGGGGGGGTTCCATTGGGTTGTGGGGTTAAGGGCAGAGTCATGGGGGAAAAGTATGCTGGCAGATAATTGTACTTGTATTTGAACAATAAGAGTGGCACCTTGTACCACTTCTTTTGTGTCCTATGTGTTTGGTCTCTCTAGTTCTTGCCAAGAGATCAGCAATGAGGATAGTCTCCAAGTTGTACTCCAAGTATTTGGGGTTGGGTGGGTATTCAGTAAAATGCACAGGTCAAAAAGGGGCTCCTGGGGGACAGTATAGTGCCTGGGGAGGGTCAGCAGGTTGGTCTCCAGAGGGGGCGGTTGCCTGATGGTCTACTTGGCTGGAGTTAAGATGGAAGATCACTAATACTAGATAAGGTAAGATTTGTTCAAACCAAAGGTTCACAAAACTTTATTATTTAAAATGACAATATGGTCATTACCATACAGCCGGGCTTTTATACCATGGGTATATGCTTCTTCAATTTTTGAAGGGTTCAGGTTTGCAGACAAGGCACTGGCGGGGCATGGATCTTGGCTTAGAGTCTTGAGGGTGGCAGATCCAGGTTATGCCTTCTCTGGTGAATAGAAGTGGCAATGCTTTGTTCTGCCGCCACTGTTCACTATATTACCTGAGTAGTTCAATTTTACTACCCATTCTGGACGGAAGACTGGCAGTTGCAGCAACAGTGGCAAAATTGACTGTAGGAATGTAAAAGTGAGAATTCAAAAGTGAGAATCTAAAAGTGGCCATGTCAACACTTTTTAAATTTTCAAAATGGCTTTTTATAATAAAGTAATTACTTTTTCTTGACTTTTTTTAGTTGAGAGAATGAATAAAAAGTATTTTATATGGCCATAATAAATTTTAATTTCAGTTGAGCTGTTTTAATTTAATTTTAAAATTTTAAAAGTGTCAACATGGCCACTTTTACATTCTCACTTTTGAACTCTCACTTTTGAATTCTCACTTTTACATCCCTACAGTTGATTTTGCCACTGTTGCCGCAGTTGCTGGTGGTCATTGGAAGAGTTAACAGTAGGTTTTTTAACCTCTTTAAGGCAAGCTACAACCTCTTCATAGTAAAAATCTTTGGTGGCGCAAGGTTGGCATCAATCTGGTGACCATTTGAGGAATTGTCCTTGGGAGACTGGCGGGTCTCGGAGTAACTTGTCAACTCAGGTTTGCAATTTAACAAGTGGGCGGGTTCCCGTCCACATTGTGTGACTTGAGTAGTCTTTGGAGTGTCAGGGTCTGATTCTGGGGTCTCTAATGTTGATTTTGAACCTATAGTATTGACACTTGTCAGGTTGGCAGGTCTTTGTTCCTCCTGGTTGGGGCAAGGCATCTCTGGCAGGCCAGGGTTTGGCCCAACTGGAAGTCTGGCTGGCTCCTGTCTACCCTGATCAACACAAGGCTTTTCTGAGGCCTGGGGTTTGATTCCCAGGTTTTCAATACAAGTATTGAAATGTCATTCATTAAAAATACCATATAAGTCTCACATCACTCATCCTGGTACTTACTCACCATTAACATGAGTAAATACATTGTGTTAGCCTTTTTTCCTTCTCCCTCAGAAGTCCCAGCCATGATCCCCAAAAATTGAGAACAATAATATTACTTTGATTCATTTGAACCTACAAGATACCAAGATTGTTACTTTCAAGTTCCAATTCTGTATTCTTACTTCACAACCTCTTTGTTGGCATTTTTTAACTGTTACTACCTGATAGGATCAAGGAAAGTGCTTTCAGAAGAGTCAATATGCTAACCAAGTTTGCCTACCTGATGAAAATGATGTGGCCAGCAAAATTTAAGCTGGCCAGCTTCTCACTTGGCAAAATGCATGTGCATTTCTGTAAAATAACCTTTAGATCTATGGCTTTTACATAAGACTGAGGCATGGTGTACAGTTTAATGATACAGACTTTGAATGAATCATGGCACATTGTCATGAATGATATTTTGCTCCTCACTTTAAAAAAACAGAAATAAAGGATTGAGCCCAGGACCCTCATTCTGTGGTCTACTCACGTTTTTTGGGATCAACCCTGAGGGTTATTTGATTAGGAATCTGTAAATTAAAGAAGCTTTGCTGGAGCCTGAAAGGCTTGATTCCAATAATGTGCCACCTGAATCCTGCTCTTATGCAGAAGCAGCTGCTTGCAAAATGAAGATATTGTCTAAATATAAAACAGAAACTATCAATAGAAACCAACACACATTCAGCCTGCCTTCCTGATTTTGATAATAAGGTTTTTAACAGGAAATTTCATGCATCTATTTGCAATATCTGACCAATGATGTCCCGTCCAAACCTGAAATTTTCCTGATGCCTCATTTTTCTGAATCCAGACTGGTCAAAGTCCAGATTCCAGCCCCAGAAAAGAAATGCTTAAAAGCTAGTATATATACTGTCAAGTTTGAATAATACTTTATCATTATTTTGATAATAAAATTGTTATGATCCTTTGGTTCATTCAAGTGCTTCCTTATATTGTCTTAATTATGTATCTCTTTATCCTAGCTTCACATGTGTTTCTTTTCAATATCATCAGCCTGTAGACCATCCTGTGGACTCCCAGTATGTGTTTTATTGGCTGTTTGATGCTCCATTGGCCCTGTGCATTTTAATAAATACTCACCAAAATCAACTTACAAGGTTTTCACCCTTGATAATATCATTTTTTCCAATCCTGAAGCTTATACTAAGCAACCAAAGTCCTTTAAAAGAGAAGAAACTTGGTATACTGTTCAATCCTAATTATTCTGGGATAAATATGCCTGCCTGCTTATATAGTACACATGCCACCACCACAAACACCCTAGCCCAACTGCCTGCAAGTTTCTGTTGAGACAGCAGATTCTGCCACCACCCAGATCCTTGGAATACTCTACATTACTCTAACAGGATTAGCAAATTATTTAGTCCCTTATGTTGTTCTTTGGACCTGTATGTGGTGCTCCCTCTCCTACATTATCAAGTTAGGGCCTATTCTGTAATGAGCCTTGCTTTCCGAGCCAATGTCCTTGCCCAAGGCCACAACTGCTATCCCTACCTCAGACAGTTGATACCCTGACACACATCAACACTTATCATCAATATTAATTGTCTGTGGGTATACTAGCCCTAGTTTATGCTCTAGGTGGGCAGCTGGCTCTTGTTGTATTTGGTTCCTGGGGACAACATCCAGGAGGATACAGCAGAAAATCTTTATAACAAAAGATTTGAGGTTTGAAGCTAGCCTTGGGTTAGCTCTTCAGGGCAAAATTAAGGGCACATACCTTAATTTCATGAATACAATATGAGAAATTCATTTTGGTAAAAAGGAAAGGAAAAAGCTTGAAGAATATTTAAGCCAACAAAAAATGTGGATAAACTTGTCTTTATTAGGATAATTGATTCTACTTAAATGGTAGACAAAGGTTAATGATCACTCATTAGGTAGACAGAGTGGCAGAGGGGGTCAAATTGGGGTGAAGTCATACCAGGATCAGTTGCAGGCTGGTATGGCAATCCTGAATGGGTGGATATTGGTACAGACCCATTTACAGAAGGCAAGGAATTTCCAAAATCAAAAGCAAAACCAACCAAATCTTTGTATATATCATTATTTGAAGGCCATATTGAAATAGCATTAATGGCGCAATTTCTGACATCTCCCCCCTCAAGATTGAAAACAAGGAGTTGATATTTGCAGATGAATTTGGAATGAACTCAAGCAAAAAGATGTCCAGAAGACTGCTGTTTCACGGTATACTCAACACCCTTCTTAAAGGTGACTCCACAGGGCCCAACCCAGAGGGAGTCTAGCTTATGGACTCTACCTCCAGTACAGTTCTGATAGTAGAGAACTAGGTCACCTATCTGGTACTCAGGGAGGGGGCTCTAGAAGCATTGGAAGGTGAGAGCTCTAAATTATTGACCTTGTAGGCAATGGAATATACTGTTGCTTGGATGTCAATGATACAATTAGTTAAGTCTTTAACATTGGCCTCAGGATTTGCAGATGCATCAACTTTGATAAAAGGGGGTCCCAAGATTGAGGGGGGTTGTGGCTTCACACCCATACAGCATGGCAAAAGGAGATTGACCAGTCACTTGGTGCCTAATGAGTTGATAAGAAAAGAGAGCAGCAGGGAGAAATATATCCAAATTGGCAGCATCAGAAAGCGTGAGTTTCCTCATTATGGACACCAGTGGGTAATTGGCTTGTTCACCAGCTCCATTAGTTGAAGGGTTATACAGCGCGGAAAAAGTTTGATGGGTATCTATAGCTTCTGTAATAGAGGTGATGAGGCGAGAATTAAAGTTGGTGCCATTGTCAGAAAGCAGGACTTGAGGGCAGACATGTTGGTAGAAGATATCTTGTAATAAGAAATTAGCAGTGGTCTTGGAAGTTATATCTTTTGTAGCTCTGGCTTCATCTCATTTGCTAAAATAGTCTACAGTGACTAAGATAAATTGACACCCAGACCTAGAACAAGGGAGAGGCCCAACAACATCAATACTCACAGTGTGGAAGGCATGTTTAGGGGGGATATGTTTGAATTGATGTTGGGAAGGGCAAGGGCGTTGGAGCTGTCACAAATGGCAGGAGGCAAGAAATTCAAAAATTAGAAGGCACATGCTTTCCCAGTAGAAGTTCTTGCATAGACAGTCATGGGTTTTGGCTATACCTCCATGTCCAGTGTCAATGTGAGCTTGGAGGATAATGACTATTCTCATGCTAGGACAAATGTAGAGTAGGTAGGCATTATTGACTTTCTTGAAGAGTTGTCTATCTCAAATTAAAGTGTTGTAACTGTGCTGTTTTAGCAGAGTTAAACTGGGAAAATATTTAGAAGATAGATAGATAATCTTTATTATGAGATAGTGATTATATAGTTCATGTGAATCAAGTATAACAGGAACATGATTGGTGATTACACAGCTGGATGGGAGAAGGGGGTGGCTTGATCCTGATAATGAGTCAAGCGCCAAAACAAGGTATCCACCATAAAGGATCATCATCTGTTCATGTTGTTGGATTTGGAAGTTTGACTTGACTTCCTAGTCTGGCTTTGAGTGACCAGATAATCTGGGTGCAAATCACAAACCTGCTTGGTTGGAACCTTGCTGGTGGGTTGAGTCTGCAGTTTTGACACCCCCAACTGAAGATTGGCCTCCTCTGGGGGCAGGTTGTCAGGATCCGGTGCCGTTTTGCACTAGTTGCTGTTCTGTGGTAGGCAGGCCGGTTTCTTGTTGTTTCTGTCTTGCTTTGCAGGGTCATAGGCAATCATGATGTAGGGTCTTGTCTTGCTTACGTTTTACAACCCCCTGCACAAGGTAAGTGTTATTGTTGTTTACCTTCAGAATGATTGCTGGCCCCACTTTCTTGGGTTGTTTCTTGCTCTTGTCAACATTCATGACCCAGACTTTGTCCCCAACTTCATGTCTACCACAGATGGGTACAAAGATTTTTTTTAGACGTTAATTCTCCTTCACTGTTTTTTTGCTGCTAGCTCTTACAACATGAGGGTCTGAGTGTGGCAGGACTTCACTTGGAATTTCCAGTTTAGGTCCTGTCAATGCTTGAATAATATTTGGCTGTATGCTGTATACCAGTTCAAAGGGGCTTTTTCCAGTGGATGTGTTCACTTGGGTTTGACACACAAGTATTGCAGTTGGTAGCTGCTTATACCAGTCTTCAGGTCTCCCACAGTGAGTTTGGCTAAGGCTTGCATGAGGCTACCATTAAGCTGCTCTACACATCCATTGGCCTGTGGGTGGTATGGTGTTGTTATGGTGTGTTTGCCCCCATATTTTGTGAGGTATACATTGGTTGTTTTGGAGGTTAACTCTTTCCCTCCATCAGTTATCAGGAGTTCTGGCTTTCCAAACTTGCTGATTATCTCTTTGTCAATAAATTGTTGTACGTCATTGCCAGTGTGTGCCTTTACTGCTTGGGCTACTGGCCATCTTGTAGCAAAGTCAATGGCAGTAATGATGTATTTCTTATCATTGTGTTTTCCTGGCATGGGGCCAACAATTTCAAGGGCCCATACTTTGAAAGTTAGTTGTGTGCAGATGGGAAGTACTGAATTTGGAGGGATTTTGCTTTTGGCAAACTTTTTTTCACACCTCACATTGGTCTAGAACTTCTTGAACATTGTGGTATAAAGTTGGCCACCAGGCCTTGTGCTTAAGGAACTCATATATGATTTAGCTCTTGGTATGCCCAAGGTCTCTGTGATAGCGTAGGATGGTGTCAACTTGCTGATACGTGGAGATGTAGGGAATGGTTGTGCCGTCAGACATTTTTCTGTGTAGGGTCCCATATACGTCAGCAAATAGGTGCTCATTTTTGATGACTGTTTCCTTTGTTATGTTGGTTGTTCCAGGGGAAAACATTTGTCCTTTGTTTGTAGTACTAAGAGAGGCCAGTCTGGATCAAGCCCATTCTCTCCTCTGGAAGCACGGACATACAGGCAGGACAGGGCGTCTGCCATGGCAATCTTGGCCCCAGGTTTGTACTGGATGAGCATGTTAAATCTCTTCAATAGCTCCATCCACCAGGCTTGGCGGTGCAACAGATTTGCTTGTGTTTTAAATTAGATGAGCAACTTGTGGTTGGTTAATGTTGTGAATTATTCCTGCTGTTCTAGGTAACAGCGCCATTTGGCTAGACAGTGTAAAATAGCTAAAAGTTCTTTGTTGTGGATAGGGTATCAACACTTGCCATCTGTCAATTTTTGCAATTCATAAGCTACAGGCAGGAAGTTGCCATCATTATTTTTAATTTGTAGAACTCCCCCATTGGATGCATATGAGGCATTGGTTTCCATCTGGTACTCTCTGTCTTGTTTTGGGTATTGTAAGATGGGAGCTGTTGTGAGCTTTTCTTTGAAGCGTCTGAAACAGAGGTCATGTTGGGGGGTCCACACAAACTTGGACTTGGCACCTGTTATGGCAGATAAGGGGTAGTCAAAACGCCACAGTCATGTATGAAGCATTATACATAGGCCACCATTCCCAAGAAGGTGTGGAGTTCTGACTTATCCTTGGGTGGTGGCATATTTTAGATGGCCTGTATCTTTTGACTGTTAGGTTTGATGCCGTCCTTTGAGACTATGTGTCCCAGGAAGGGTAGTTGCTCACAGAAGAACTGGGACTTGGAGGGCTTGACCAACAGTTTGTGTTGTGCCAAGGTAGCAAAGACTGCCTCAAGGTCTTTGTGGTGTTTTTCCACCAAGGGGCTGTAGACAATAATGTTGTCTAGGTACACTAGGGCATGCTTGCCTATGTGGGGGCAAATACTTTTTTAATGAAGGTTACAAAGGTGGACGGGGCATTGGTCATGCCAAAGTTGAGCACTACACATTTGTAGGAGCCGTATTTAGTGTGGAAGGCTGTTTTAGGGATGTCTTCCTCCTTAGTGAAAATCTGGTTGTAGCCTGCTGTCAGATTGATCTTGGAGAAAACTGTAGCTCCTCCCAAGGCAAAGAAGAGGTTGTCATTCAGTGGTAGTGGGTAACAATTCTTAGTAGTAACTTTGTTTAGGGCTTGGTAGTCTGTGACCAGACGCAAGGTACTGTCCTTCTTAGCCAAAAAGAATACAGCGGCCCCAAAAGGAGACTGTGAGGTGCGGATAAGTCCTTTTTCCAATGCCTCCTTGAGGTAGGTGCGTAAGGTGTTGTATTTATTTGGGGTCAGTCTGTAATAGGGCACACCTTGGGTACAGCCCTCTTGAGTTAAATGGAGTGTTGAATATGCTTCTCAGGGGACAGCCCGGGCAGCGCTTCCTTGAAGATTTCTGGGTGATGGGCCACAATGTTGCAATCTTGCGGCGTGGAGGTGTCCTGGTGATCCTTGAAGTGTATGATTTCATACTGGCAGGAGTCCCAGTCAATTGATTTCAGGTTTAGTTCTTGTCCAAGGTCTCTGTGATGCGTACAAAGACGTGGTTTTTTAGGAGTTGGTCTACAGAGTCCAGGTAGATTTGGTGGTTGACACCTTCACGCTTGATGGTCAACACTGAGGTCGCCCAGTCCACGTGGGGGTTGTTTTTCCGTAACCAGTCCAGCCCCAGTACAATGTCAAACTTAGGGAAGTCAATGACGGGACCTTGGATGGTGGAGTGGAGGTTCTCAAGCATGACAGAGAAGGGGGCAGTTTTCTTTGTCACGGTAATGTGGTGTTCATTAGCCAGTACCACGTTTTTAATCTGCAAAGGATTAGTGGCCAGCTTGAATTTATCCACAAAGCTGCTGTTGACTAAAGTTTGGTCTGCGCCCAAGTCCAGGAGTGCTGAGCCTGTGTAACTGCAAAAGCAGGAAGGGTAAGACATCAATTTATTAGGATGTCTGGAAATGGTGTATAGTACCGGGTCTTCCAAGGGCACTTGGATCATTGGGCATTGGTCCATGTCCTTGGGTTGGTATTCATTGTTGGGCAAGTCAGGAGTTGCGTGGGGAGAGCTTGGCAGGCTTAGTGCTCTCCCTGGACTTTTTCCTCATCTTGGTTGCCTTGGGTGGCAGTGACGCGGAAATGGGTACAATTTGACTGGCCGTTATTCCCATTCCCATTCCCATTTAAACCTGTGGGCTTGTGGTTGTTGTTGTTGCCGTTGCCTCCAGGGGGTGGTTGAGAGGAGTGCCCACTTGGATGGGAGTCCTTGGGCCTTTCTTGTTTCCCAGTCTGTGCCTTGTGTAGAGCGTTGGATTTTGTTCCACTTTTTCTTCTTTACTGTACAGGCTTTTCAGGTTGGTAACTTGGTCCAGGTTCACATGTCTCATCACGTGCAACTTGAGAGCATTGTAGTACATGAGGTGTGTGGTGGGGTATCAAAGACCATGTTGGATGGGGCACAGAGACAGAGTTCCTTGTAGGCGCAGGTGAGTTCTTTAATGGTGCCTGTTTGGGTCAGGTTCTTTACTTGGCGTATGATCATGAGTGCTGTATCCTTAAGCACAAACCTCACCAAAAAGTCCTGTTTGAAGGTGTCCCAGTTCTTGTTAGTGTGTTCTTTGTGCCACTTGTCACACCAGGTGCCAGCGTCATGGGTCAGGAGAATGGAGATCTCTGCAATCCAAAATTGCTGTGGGCATTCCATCTGAGCCAGCTTGCTTTGGAAGGACTGGATCCATGTGGCAGTGTTGTTGTCGTTAGCCCCTGCAAAGGGTTCCAAGGTGGCGCTTTGTAGTCTTTGAGCTATGTAGGCGGACATGGTGTTTTTGTCAGCTGGTTGCAGCATTGAAGAGGGAGCCTGAAAGAAACCTTGTGCAGACATGGTGTTGAAGACGGCTAGTAGAATCACTGTGTTCTGGTACAGGACAAAGTCATTGGGTATGGCGGTACCAGGGGTGTACAGAGTCCAGTTGGGCGGGAGACCAGACATAATTCTGTCAAGGATTTGTTGGCCGCAGCACGTGCGGGCAACAGGCGGAATTTTTCAAGAGAAGGTAAGATGGAGAGCCTACCTGTGCTACCAATGTTGTAGCTGTGCTGTTTTATCAGAGTTACATGGCAAAAATATTTAGAAGATAGATCATCTTTATTGTGAGATAGTGATTGTATAGTTCATGTGAATCAAGGATAACAGGAACATGATTGGTGATCACACGGATGGATGGGAGAAGGGGGTGACTTGATCCTGATAATGAGTCAAGCACCAAAACAAGGTATCCACCATAAAGAATCATCCTCTGTTCATGTTGTTGGATTTGGAAGTTTGAGTTGACTTCCTAGTCTGGCTTTGTGAGATGGATAATTGGATTGTTGGTCACAAACCTGCTTGGTTGGAACCTTGCTGGCGGGTCAAGCCTGCAGTTTTGACAACAGTGTCCTTTGATAGGGTCTGTAGAGCCAATTGGATGTCTTATGGCTCAGTGGTCCAGGAGTCAGGATATCCTATTAACTTATATAGGCAATCAGCGTCTGCAGGATAGTTAGCTAGTATAGGCATCCTTGACAAAACATCAGCACTCTAATAAAGCGCACCAGGACAATGTACCACAGTGAAATTGTATCCTTGCAAGTGCAGAGCCCAACGTGCTAATTGACCCTTGGGTTCCTTTAGTTGCTGCAGCCATTTAAGGGAGGAGTGATCTGTGACCACTGTGAAGTGGTTTCTGTAAATTTAGTGCCTAAATTTCTTTACAGCATGCAACACTGCCAGGCATCCCTTCTTGATGACGCTATAGTTCTTCCTGTGTTTGTTGAGGATTCACAAAGAGTAGGCCACGGGTCAATCCACGCCTTTGTTGTCAAGCTGGGTTAAGATGGCACCCACAGCTACTCTGCTTGCGTCAGTGTACAAGATAAACTCTTTATCATAATTGGGGTGGACTAGGATAGGAGCCTCTTTGAGCTTGGCCTTCAGTGCTTCAAACAATTGCTGCTGACTGTCAGTTCATTCAAAGGGGACGTTGAAAAGGAGCTAGACAAGAGGCTCACTCAATTCAGAAAAGTCAGGATGAACTGTTAATACTAACCCATCATACCAGGAAATTCTTGGACCTCCTGTAGATTTGTGGGAGGCAGCATCTTGTCAAAGGCTTTGTTGTGAATAACGGCATTCACCATGTTTTGATTTTGCCTTTGTTGGGCCATTTTGAGGACAAATCTCTTGCTTTTGCTTTCGACTCTCAAAATAAATTGGCTTCCGCTTCAGGAAATATGATTGTTTGGTTTCCTGATTTTGTGCAACTCACTTGCCCCACTAATGCTTGTGGCAAGTGATCCTACCGTCCTGGTAGTGCTTTGTAGTATTCCTAACCACTATATATTCCATTTCACATTCACCAATAAAATTTAAGTTCTATTCACATTTTTGTCTTTGTGTCTTCTGTACTTCTGCGCCTCTCTCTAGCCACGCCTAGTAGAGATTATTCATCCAGGGCTGCAAGGTAAACACTATTGCCTTCCCTGTCATGTAACCAAGACTTAGTACAAATCCAATCCTAAGGTTAGGATTCCCCGTTGTGTGTCTGTGCCGTGCCTCAGAACACAACAAAAATGGTGCTCACTACAGGGGCTGTAAGCCCCTTGTTTATCCCTTTTGCATCTACGTTTGAAGGTCCCTTGCCTCTGCCTATTTGGGAGTCAACCTTGCCTGAATACCAGCCCTCCTATTTTGGAAGACATTGCCAACCCACATATTGTCCCTACTGTACTGAACCTTGGGAATGGTCCCTGCTTAGTTGCTTACCCTATGGGTACCCCTGACTTAGAACAAGTCATGGCAGTAGCCCTTGGGATAGCTCAGGACAGGGCCATCCCTTGCCTTCAACTACAGTTTAGCTGTGCCAAATACTATGAGTTAATTGTGGCCACTCAGTTTCTACAACACCTTCTCCCAGCAGCTGGCTCCTCTGATCATCTGCTGTCATCCTTTGTACAGCCTGCCTTGGCCCACCACCAGATGGTGTTGGGACTCCACGTTAAAGAAATCTTGTCTCTACAAGCAGCTGTTACACATCATTGGGACCAGTTCACCGTTTACCAACAATGGCTTCAGTCCCTGTTCTCCCTGATATCGACAATCAGCGTGATTTGGTCACCTCTCAAACATGTTTAGTCAATTCCATTGAGCAAATATGCCAGTCCATCCCTGAGTACGTTAGGGAGCAACTACATGAGTTTCACCAGTTAGAACAACCCTGGTGCACTAAAGTAGACTCCACCCTAAACGCTTATCTCTCCAATTTTGAGCGCCTAGTGCAACAGCTCAATGCAATCAGTGCCTATTCCTTTGAGCAATTGCAACAGGTAGCTGACCTTGCCGCCCAAGGTCTAAAAGAGCTTGGTGCTGAATTTGATCAAGAAAGAGCTACTACTGCCGTCACTATTGCCAAACTTCAGAGTCAGGTGAATGAGCTGTCCTCTCCCAAACCTGATGCTCCGCCTTCTCCTCCTTCTGATGATCTGGTGGACAGAGAGCAGAGAATCTGGGAAGCCATCCAGAAATTATGTGCTTCCACTTGTAGCCAAGGACGTCCTACTGAAATTCCTCAACCTGATCCCCAGGTTCTTGCGCTGGCTGCTCAGGTTGCTGAATTACAGCAAGAAGTTGCTGCTTTACATGAGGTAGTGACGGCCGCTGCTAGTCCAGGCGGGGTTAACAAGGAAGATGGATGTTGTCCTGGTTTGGCGGGGCTCCTCAAATCCACGGCGCTAGGGAGTTGATTGCCCTAGCTAATGAGGTAGACAATTTGAAACAAGACCAGACTGAGTTGGACAGGACATACAGGAGATGAGTGGACTGATCAATTTGGTAAATTAACAGATTTGCCCCTTGCCTATCAGTGGGGCCATCCCTTACTTTGCAACTGTCTGAACTCTCCACTGTTGTCACTACCCAAGGACAACACCTAGATGTGACTGAACAACAGACCGCTCTAGCCAACACTACGGGTGCCGGAACTACCGAGACTCTGACAACCCTGGAAGAAAGTGTTTGACAACTATGGGCTCAACAACCCCTCTCCAAGTCTGAAGCTGAGTTCTCCCCGCGCATAAATGTACTTGATAGCAACAATGGTGGTCCAACTCCTGAGGCACACTTCAAGCCTACTTTTAAGCAAGTGTTTGATCCTAAAACCTCAACTATTGCAGCCTTCTTAATTATTTACGAGACTGCTATAGACAAGCATCAGATGAAGTTAAGAAAGAACATATTCTAACTTGCCTACACCAGACCTGTCAAGAGGTAGTTGTACCAGAGCTGCCCTCCATTGAGACCTGGGAGGACATGAAACAACTCTTGATTGACAAGTTTGGTGGTGATCTTAGCCTGGAGGTGAAAAAGGATGCTTCCATGCACACATCCTTCAAGCCCAAAGAGACATTAGCTGAATTTGCCAACATATTTTACATGGAGGGACAACAGTTAATAACAAGCAGACAATTGACAGCACATAAAGCATATATGGCCTGTGCCCAGGCTCTCAAGGTGAATCAACTCCTATGCCTCCATTTCAGGGCCCACAAGGCTATGCTTTCCTCCATAAAAAGTATAAAAGCACTGCTCCAAGATATGCATTTTTCCTATTATGGGGCAGTTGTTTGGGAAAGTTGTGCTGCTTCTAACTCTGGCTCCTTTTCTTGCGGCCCTTGTATCCTCACTATGAACTCCCAAAATCCTCCTCAACGTCAGGGTTGCCACAACTGTGGTCAAATAGGCCTCCACTCTTGCATCTGCACCAATCTGCGAGTTGAAGGAGCTGATCCCAAGGATCAGTTGGGAAAAGAACAGTCAACCTAGAGGTGGAGACGCTCTTGGGTGACAATTCTTCCCAGTCTCCTCCTGCACCTCCACCTACTACTGACTCTGAGCTTGCTTATGATGAAGCACCTCCTATCCTCCTCCTGTTCCATGACATTTCTGAAGATTCTGATGTGGAAGAATCTGATGTTGAAGACAATGATGCATATGGGTATTCTTTTCTTGCTGTTCCTGAGACTATTACCGTTCCCTACAAGCTACAATCTGGGAAGACTACAACAACCACCAAGCCCTTGTCTAAGGCCAAAACAGTTGTCTCCTGACCCTATATTACTCAGGCAAAACGGTCCCCTGTATTAGTGGAATCATCAGAGGAAGCCCCTGAAGTCACAGACGCTGTTTTCAAGAATGTATCTGTCTCACTCCCTCTCCAAACTGTATATAAGGAGTTTCCGGGACTACAATGCATGATTGAGAAATGGGACAAGGAACTAGCTGAGGCACAGGATATCTTGGCTGTTCTGCCACCCTTTGACTGCACCACCACCCAAGTAAAGATATCTATCCAAAAGGTAAAAATCAAAGCTGTCCTGGACACTGGTTCTCCTGTCAACGTTGTTTCTTCTAAACTGATGAAGAAACTTAAGCTGGCCCCTGATCTCAACTACCATCAATCCTATGGCACCACTGGTCTCTCCATGACTCGTGCCATTGGTGCGTACTCTGCCTTACCAATGCAATTTGGCTACTCCTGTTGGCTGCGCCAACTGTTGTTCTAGAAAATGAGAGCTATGACCTTTTGGTTGGTACCCAGTTCCTTCTAGAATATAATGGGATCATCAACGTAAAATATGATTATCTTTCTATCCTAGGGTACAAAGTCCCCCCAATCTTTGAGGAGCCAAATAAAGTTCCTGGTGAACGGTTGAAGACATGTACTCTGGAGTACCCCACTGGAGTTTTCACCCTAAAATACCAAACCCATTCCACCAACATGAAGTGTCCTCCCATGGCTTGTCCTGCAACTGAGGGAATCCCTCTCATGGCCACATCTGCTATCATCATCCCCCCAGGCTCTCAGGCTATCATAGACTCCCAGATATCATATGAACTAACTGAACGGACTTTCTTAGAGCTTCACTCACCTCCTTTGCTGGGGCGTAACAAGCTTTACTTTCTCCTGGAATTCTAGACGTTTTCCACAAGGATCCCGTTAAATTACTAGTTGCCAACCTTACGCGCTTCCTATGACAGTATCCAAAGGACAGGTTGTGGGTTATGGAAAGTTGTTAAATGCTCCTAAAGTCTTGTCTCTTCATCCTTTTAAAACGTTTCAAGACTTTAACCTACCTGAAGACAAGCCTTAACTCCTATCTCTGTCCACTGCACAAGACTTCCCTCAGTTGTCCCCAGTCCAACAAAAAGAGGTGCTTGATTTACTAGACCAGTTCTCAGACATCTTTGCTAAAGATGGTACTGATTATGGGCTAGCAAAAGGTGTGATACATCAGATTGACACAGGAGATGCTCCCCCTTTTGTGCCAAGCCATACCGCTAAGCCAAGTGGAAGATGTGCAGGTTTCTAAGGAGTTCAAACAACTGCTGGATGCTGGACTGCTAGTTCTCTCTCAAAGTCCTGGGCTTCCCCTCTGCTCATCTTAAAGAAAAATGATGGAGGTCATTGGATTGTGATGGACTATCAAAGGTTGAATTCTCAAACCAAGAAAGATTCCTATCCCTTACTGCGCATTGATGACGCTCTTCAATGCCTTGGAGGGTTCTAAGTTTTTCTCTGCCATGGACTTGGCGTCTGGCTACTGGCAAGTTGACCTCTCTCCTGAAGACCATCAGAAGGCTGCGCTCATCACATTAGAAGGATTATTTGAACCTACCTGCATGCCGCAAGGGCTCAGTAATGCCCCGGCAACTTTCAGAGGGCCATGGACTCCATCCTGTGTGGCTTGAAGTTGTTGTGTGTCTTAGTCTATCTAGATGATATAACAGTCTTCAGCGCAACTTTCACTGATCACCTAGCCCATCTTAAAGAGGTGTTCATAAAGATCCAAGAAGCTGGCCTCAAATTTAAAGCCTTCTAAGTGTGCTTTCTTCAAGGAGTGCCTTGAATTCCTGTGCCATGAAGTGACCCAAGCAGGAATTTGTCCAATGACCAAGAAGGTTGAAGCCATCAACAAAATGCTTCCACCCACCAACCTCCAAGAATTACAAGTCTTTCTGGGCATGATGGGTTACTATAGACAATTTATCCATGATTTTGCTGATACTAGCAAACCCCTGGTCCAACTATTGCGTAATGTCCCTTTCAAATGGACCGCCAGCCAACAGCAAGCCTTTGAGACTCTAAAGCAGAAACTCAAAGAAGCACCCATTTTAGTGTACCCTGTTTACAATAAGGAATTCATCTTGTACAGTGATGCTAGTGACCTTGCTATTGGGGCTATCTTGGCTCAGCTCAACAATGAAGGTGTGGACCACCCTGTAGCCTATACTTCCAGAGTGCTCAATAAGCAAGAAAAGAATTATAGTGTTACAGAGAAGGAATGCCTTGCTGTGCTGCATGCAGTCAAAAAATTCTGCCACTACGTGTATGGTACCCATTTCACTGTTGTAACTGACCACTCTTTGCTCAAATGGTTACAACAACTTAAGGAGCCTGAAGGACGCTTAGCCAAATGGGCTCTCTGCCTGCAAGGTTATGACTTCACTGTGCTCCATTGCCCCGGGATTCAACATCAGACTGCTGACGGGCTATCCCAAATGCCCATCCTTGCCCTACATCCTGCTGAGGCAGACCGCCTGTACGAGCTAATTGGCTATCCTTCTTCCTGGGAAAGTGAGACAGAAGAGGTTCAACTTGCCCTGTCCAAATTTTCTTGAGACACCCTCATACGCAACAATCAACTCTTCAAGAAGGTGCGGGGTCAATATCTGCCATTTGTACGCCCCAGTCTTTGCCTCTCTTTGGTGTTACAAGCTTATAAAGAAACTGGCCATGGAGGCATTGCTAAGACCTTTGACTGGATTCAGAAGAATTACTTCTGGGAGAATCTTTGCCTGTTGATCCCAGATGTCATAGCTAGTTGCCATGACTGCCAACTTCAGAGGCCCTGAGCTGCTTCTCACAAGTTCAAATTGGTCTCCCCTCAACATGCCTTTCACACTGTCAGCATTGAAACTGTAGGTCCTCTCCCCTGCTCACGCTCCGGATGTCACTTTATCCTGATTGCCGTTGACCACTTCAGCAAGTGAGTAGAAGCTCGCCCTACTAAAGACATCACTGCTAAGACTACCGCTGCCTTCCTGCTGCAGGATGTTTTCTACCGCCATGGCTGTCCTCAAGTGCTGCTATCAGATAACAGGACCAACTTCAATGCCAAACTTGTAACCTCTGTTGTTGAAGCTCTAGGAACTCACCAGTTTTTTTGCCCATTTAATCCTTCCACTAGTGGGGCAGTTGAACGTGCCAACTCAACACTGGTTTCTATCATGAGAAAACTCACCTACTCTGACGCTGCCAATTGGGATCTATACTTACCTGCTGCCCTCTTTACCTATTGTCTGAGCAGACATTGGGTCACAGGGTACTCCCCCTTTGCCATGTTGTATGGGCGTGAAGCCACCACTCTGTCACTCTTGGGGGTTCCCCTACTCTCCTCTGATAAGGCCATGAGCCCTGATGACCACATCAAAGTCTTAGTCAACCGCATCATTGATATTCAGGCCACTGCCTACACTTCCGCCTATAAGACTAAGACGCTTAAGCTCTCTCCTGACAATGCTGGGTGCTCCTCCTTGCCTGAGTTTACTGTTGGTGACCATGTCCTATACTATCAACACTGTGTGGGTGGGCGCGCGCACAAACTGGACTCCCTGTGGATTGGTTTTTTAGAGGTGACTTTCAAATGAGGATCTGAGTACACTGTAAAGCTCCTCTTCAGTGATTGCCCCTTTTTTTGTGTACATGTCAAGTTCCTCTGCAAGTATCACCCCCCAAAGGCCAATCTAGAGGGGGGTAATGTCGTGAATAACCACATTCACCATGTTTTGATTTCGCCTTTATTGGGCCATTTTGAAGACAAATCTCTTGCTTATGTCTTTGACTCTTGAAATAAACTGGCTTCTGCTTCAGAAAATATGATTTTTTGGTTTCCTGACTCTGCGCAACTCACTCGCCCCACTCATGCTTGTGGCGAGTGATCCTACCGTCCTGGTAGTGTTTTGTGGTATTCTCAACCACTATATATTCCATTTTGCATTCACCAATAAAATTAAGTTCTATTCACATTTTTGTCTTTGTGTCTTCTGTACTTCTGCACCTCTCTCTAGCCACGCCTAGCAGAGATTATCATCCAGCGCCGCAAGGTAAACACAATTGCCTTCCCTGTCATCTAACCAAGACTTAGTACAAATCCAATCCTAAGGTTAGGATTCCCTGTTGTGTGTCTGTGCTGCGCCTTAGAACTCAACAGAAGCATAACCAGGACGGAGACCAGGGATAGTGTGCATTGCCACAGCGCCTGTATGGAAGAGAGAGCAGGCAGCAGCACAAGCTTGCTCATAGTTAGTAAGAAAGCTGGAAGGGGGCCCAAGAGAGCCTGGGAGACAACACTATTACCATATGAGTTGAGGGGACATCAGTGATATCTTCTTCCAGAGGAGGACTAGAAACTTTAGGCTGCTCAGATACTTCAGAAACAAAGGGGGAAGGACCAGAGAATGTATGTGGTAACAGTTAACTGAGGGGCTTGCAGCCCCTGTAGTGAGCACCATTTCATTGTGTTTGGCTCCTGGGGACAACATCCAGGAGGACACGGCAGGAAATCTTTATAACAGAAGATTTGAGGTTCAAAGCTAGCCTTGGGTTGGCCTTCAGGGCAAAATTAAGAGCACATATCTTAATTTCCTGGAATACAAGATGAGAAATTCCTTTTGGCAAAAAGAAAATGAAAAAAGCTTGAAGAATATTAAAGTCAACACAAATTTGGATAAACTTTTCTTTATTAGGTGGATTGATTCTACTTAAATAGTAGACAAAGGTCAATGATCACTCATTAGGTAGACAGAGTGGCAGATTGGGTCACGTTGGGGTGAAGTCATACCAGGATCAGTTGGCAGCTGGTATGGCAATCTGGAATGGGCAGACATTGGTACAGACCCATTTACAGAAGGCAAGGAATTTCTGAAATCAAAAGTAAAATCAACCAGATCTTTGCATATATCATTATTCAAAGTCCATATCAAAATAGCATTAATGGCTCATTTTCCCACAGCTCTGTTCTTTGAAAGCCCATTTTTTAGAGCTACTTCAGGGATATTACTTGACTAAAGCCTTGGGTTGCTTGCCTGTAGGAGATCTAACTGAATTTAAGCTGATTTACCAGGTTGCCATATTCTAGACCCCCTGCCTTCCTTTTATTCTACACTTTTGGGCTGATTGATACTGTCAACTTTTTTGTTACCCTGGTCTGTTTATTAGAAGATTGTGCAGATTTGCTGTATAGTGTGGGTGGGTGGGGTACATTGTATAGATATGTCAAATATAACAGGGGCTGGTTTTGATTGTACTTATCCCAATAAATATACAGATAGCTATCTCTTTACTGCCACCTCTAATAATTTCCTCTCCCCATAAATCCCTTAGAAAGTGGCAAAAGATGTGCTGCCAGCATGCAATACAATTTCATATAAATAATAAAGGTATTGCACTATAACTGTAACCCCAGATGAACATAAAAGTTCCAGGGATTAGCCAGGGCTTGGAAACCCTGCCAAACCAGGCAAAAGACCCCAAAAAAGTCAGGAAATTGTTTTCAATCAATAGGCCTAACCCAGTGGAGGCAGAAGCCGCTACAAAAGGGCTATTGAGCCAGAAATGGCAAGGAAATTGGGCCCAGCCCCTGAGAGTTTTTTCCTACGGCTGGGCCTGATTTAGTTGAATCCCTCTTGGGCCAGAAAGCATTCCCTGACTTAAAAACTCTCCAATGACCTCTAAAAATAGAGGAATGATCTGTTCACAACTAGACTAACCATCCTGTTTAGAGAAAATGCCACCAGCCAAGCACCTTCCAGAAAGATCATGGCAAACCATTTCAGAGGTTGGTCTAATCACTTGTCCAATCCTAACTGCCCAATACAAGCAAGCCAGGAAATCTGGGGGGGCCAGCCTCTGAAAATAAACCCACAAATCCCCTGGTTAACACATGTTGTCATTTTCTAATAAAGGTTGCTATGAACCTTTGATTCAGCCAGCTCATCCCATATTTTCTAGTAGCCGTATTCCAGCTTAGAAAACTTTTCCCAGTCCAAGATCTTGGCAAGCCTGCCCAGCTGCCAGTTGTTGACACTACCACCACCAAAACTATTGTCAGTCACTCTTTTCACACTGAGCTTCCCCTTCCTGACATCCTCCATGACAGATATGAAGGACCTAACACCTGGATCATTGTCATGAATGACATTTCAATACTTGTATTGAAAACCTGAAATTGTAACCCAGGTCTCAGGGAAAGCCTTATGTTGACCAGAGTGGAAAGGGAACTGCCCAACTGCTAGTTGGGTCAAGCCCTGGACCACCAGAGATAGATGACCCCAAACAGGGGTAACAAAAACCTGCCAACCTGCCAAGCGTTAATACTGGAGGTTTGAAATTGACATTGGAAACCCTGGAATCAAACCCCGGCCCTTCAAAGACTACTCAAGTCACACAATGTGGACAGGAACCCGCCCACTTGTTAAATTGCAAACCTGAGTTGACAAGTTACAGCAAGACCTGCCAGTCTCCCAAGGACAATTCCCCAAATGATCATCAGATTGATGCCAACCTCACGCCACTAAAGATCCTTCCTATGCAGAGGTTGTAGCTTGCCTTAAGGAGGTTAAACAAAACCTACTGTTAACTCTGCCAAGGACCACCAGCAACTGCTAGTCTTCCATCCAGAATGGGTAGTACAATTGAACTACTCAGGTGACATTGTGAACAGTGGCGGCAGAACAAAGCATTGCCACTTCTATTCACCAGAGCAGGCACAACCTGGATCTGCCACCCTCAAGACTCTAAGCCAAGATCCATGCCCCGCCAGTGCCTTGTCTGCAAACCTGAACCCTTCAAAAATTGAAGAAGCACAAACCTATGGTATAAAAGCCCAGAAGTATGGTGAAGACCATACTGTCATTTTCAATAATAAAGTTTTATGAACCTTTTGTTTGAACAAATCTTACCTTATCTAGTCTTAGTGATCTTTTCATCTTAACTCCAGCCAAGTTAACCATCAGGCAACCGCTCCCTCTGGAGACCAACCTGCTGACCCTCCCCAGGCACTATACCGTCCCCTGGGAGCCCCTTTTGGACCTGTGCATTTTACCAAATACCCGCCCAACCCTGCCTACGCAGAGTACAACATGGAGACCATCCTCATTGCTGTTCTCTTGGCAAGGACTAGAGAAACTTATACATAGGACATGAAATAAAGTGGTACAAGAGGCCACCAAGATTGTTTAAAGACAAGTACAATTATCTGCCTGCCTAATTTTTCCCCATGAATCTGCTCTTAACCCCACAACCTGACTGCCCAATAGAGACCCTCACTGCAGCCAAGACTACATCCACCAAACTGTTTGGAGTACTCTACATTACTTTGACGGGAATGTTAGACACTATAGTGCCCAATTCAGGGTCTTGGTCTTTTTTTTGGCAATCTGTTTCCTATATTATCAAGTTAGCACCCATCCTATGGTGGGCATTACCCTCTGGCCCAGCTGTATTCCGACCTGAGCCAACCAATGTCTCTACCTATGCCTGGCTTTCTGAAATTATGATGATCTTTTAAAAACATGGTAACCTGGACCCCAAGATGTTGTTAACACTTGGGGGAACTTGTATGCTTTTTTGCAATAATCACTTATTACACCCATAAGGCAATTACCTCTGTCAAGGGTCTGGATGTACAAGCTATCTGGCTACTGCCAATCTACTTAACATCCAGTCATTGCCCAATTTGGTCCCCTTCTAATATATTGTTCAACATACCAAGAATGATAACCAAGCAATATCATATGGCAATCCAAGTATTCAGTGGCTCAAACCCATCTTGCACATGACTAACCCCTAGGTTTGATCCAACTAAATCCCTGCACCATCAAGTCTATATAAGTCTAAAGTATTATCTAATAAAATATACTTCTCTTCTTTCTTAATTCCATATTTGAAGCTTCCCCAAAAGGCGCTTTTTTCACTGGTAGAAGCTACAGTTTTTTGACTATGCCCATGAAAGAGAAAATGACTGACCATAAACCCGCCCACCTTTGCTCATGTACTCAACCAGGTCACATCCCAGGAGACCTGTAAAACTTACTTCTGCGCCCACAACATTGACAAAAATATACCTAGTGAATGCACTGTATTTGCAGGTCTGGTCATGCCCAAAGCATGCACCAAGATTATTCAATACAATCTCTCTCTTCAACTGCAAACAAACGCACAACCACCTATTGCAGGTGAAGTGACCAACACCAAATACATTGGTATCAACAATTTCTTTGGTAAAAACAAAGAAAACGTCATCAACTGGCTAGACCACACAACCGCCAAACTCCGCGCCAGCCGCATCCCCCACAAGAAATGGGTCCAGGAAGCCAGCAAGCGCCTGTACAAGGCCGCAGCTAGCTGGTTTGCTACCTGGGTTATCTCACAATCTGATGACCAGCTTGACAACTGGGAAGAGTTCAAAGCTGACATCACCCACAATTTCTGCGTCACCGAGTCTCTTCAAGATATTGCAATACAGCTCAGTGATCTTCCTCAAAAGACCACTATTGCAGCCTACGCCAACAAATTTGAAGAAATATGTCGCAAAATCCAAAACCCAGCACAAGCTGACAACGTACACACCAGAGCATCATTCATCAACAGAATGAAACCCTCTGTTGCTGCCCTCATCTGCCCAGAGGCTAATACCTCCATGCCTGCACTCATTGCAGAAGCCAAGTGCGCAAAAAACGCGCAAACATGGAATATGCTGCAAACAATAGCAATTGCTCTTCAAACGGCAATGACAGAGAAAACTCCAATGGCAATAAACGCCAAAATACTAACCATAACAACGGCAACTGCAATTGCAACTATGGCAATTGCAGTCAAAGCACAAACTGCTCTTGTCCCAAAAAAGAGGACACCGCCAAAGTTAACAATGCCAAAGTAGCAACCTGCTATGAATCTGACCCCACATTCTCTGACCTCAAAGGTCTTGAAACAGAAGAACAAGGTAAAGAGGAGGGGGAACAGGCTTAAGTGCCCCTGTCTCCCCCCAACTTGATAAGAAATTGTACCAAGGCACAAAATTTGCTGCTCACATCCCACGTGTCCCACAATCTTACATTTTTATGATCTTAAAAATTAAAGATTGTTCACAACTTCTTGTCTATCCATGCACTTACAAATCACATATACATAAAATTTTATTTCAATCTGGCGCACAACACACTATGGTTAGAAAACCTTTCATAGCCAAGTACAAAATACCAGTTGCCAAATCCAACTTCAAATACACCAGAATGGCAGATAAATCAAAGGTTCTACACAAAGGCAAAACAACTCCCTTCATAATTGACCTAAAAGGCATACAAACGTCCATCAAAGGACTTGTCATGAACAACATAAACTATAATTTTGTAGAAGGCATGGACTGGTTCACCCAAGTGAACCCCAGCATATGTTGGAAAACAAAAACCATGACCATTAAACGCAACAGAGTCAACTTCAACATCCTCAAAGAACCCAATGACCTCATTCTAAGAGACAGAAGATTTGTCCAGGTCACAAACCAAGATGACTCAGAACATCTGACTAAAGATAGTACCCTCCACATAATGAGGTACACTTAATTCAATAACATGTAAATAACCAAAATCCAATGCCCAGAACTTGCAGCACTCCTAAATGAATATGCCCATGTATTCAAGGAAGAACTCACCAAGCTACCCCCCAAACGGGAGGTTAAACATGGTCTCAACTTTGGGAAGAATAGAGTTGATAGGTTCACCGTAAGGGAAGAGAGTATTGGTTCCTTGTATGAAGACTAAGGATGTCAATACACAGTTACTAACTTTAAAAATACTTTTTACTTATCTAGGCAGACCAAAACACAGTCTTACTATCTTCAAACACAGATAAACCTTAATAAATAGTAAAGTTGAAGAGAGCAAAAGTTGAATCTTTATTATTGTTAGAAAAATATCCTTTTATAGGAGTTTTGTCTCATGGGCAGTTGACCCAAGAACCCTAGGGCCGGACCGGCCTATGTATTGGGGCTTTACTGGATAGTGCTACTCAAAAGACATCTTGCCCAATGCTCCATAGCGGAGTCATTGTTATTGCATCATTTCTGCTCCTGACCTTGTCCTAAGCCGAGCGTGATGCCAGCTGCAATTTCAAGCTGCTATTGTGGCTTTCTTCCTGAAAACCAGTCCATCCATCTCATGTCATATGGGTGGGATCCACTCCATTGCAGAGTATAATACTATAACATATGAAAAATATATCAAGGAGTTTTTTGGGGTTCAACCCCAGCCAATATAGTCAGAACTGGGTTAACCCATAAACCAACCATTATTGTGGTTATGATGTTTGGGATAAGCACCTAAAAGTGCATTAGTGACCAAGTTTTTAGCTCCTATGGAGCACTTGGATATTTTGGGGTGGTACTGCTGCACTGCTGGATTGATCAAAGTGGATACTTATTTTGTATCAGATTTAAGCAGGCTGGTCTATTGATTTTGGGTCAGGAAGAATCATTCTTAATTCTTGGAGCACTCTGGCTTTAGTGCCACCAATTTGGCCAATGCATCAACGTTTGCGCCAAACATCAATTTATTCCAAATATCTTTCCAAATTCCAATCAAAAGATTGATGGCTGAATTTTCAAGTCAAAAAGCCAGGGATTTCACATTGCCCCCCACTTGACTTGGCAATACAGAAGAAAGAAGATGGCAGACAACCACAGTGTCATCAGCAATACCAAAAGCAACTCTTCAGATGCCCGAGCACTTGAAAAGGAGTACATAAAGACCTTGGACAATGTTCAGCTAAGAAGATACTTGGCACAAAAGTCTTCAACACGTCAAAAGATAATTACTCAATACTTTGGTGAATTAGAGGAAACCATGTCTAAGTTATCTGTTGCCCCTACTTTTGATGCCATGTTGGTTGGTATGGTAGAGTCCATAGATATTGACACCGCAGCAGGTTGGTCTTATTTAGAGGGTCTGGGTCTCAAACTAGTAGAACACATGAATGTGATTCACAAACCAGAGAACTCCAGTTGGTCTTTCTTTGAGGTCTCTTCTGAAATATTGGCTTCTGGGTTGATTTGCGGCGCCAGCCTAATTTTGAGAAATTGGACAAACCGGCACAGTCTCTCCAAAATATGGCAGGTATTCTGCCAGAAAGTTCTTTCAAGTTTTGAAATTACATTGAGAGAGCAATGTACCAACTTGGTTAATAAAAGTCTCCACTTATTGCCACAGTTATGACTATGCTTGTCTCTCCAACTATGCAGTTAGCAAGTTAGATGCCGCTGTTGTGTTCTGAGGCGCGGCACTGACACACAACAGGGAATCCTAACCTTAGGATTAGATTTGTACTAAGTCTTGGTTAAATGACAGGGAAGGCAATAGTGTTT